>CM029554.1:16581300-16730392 GCA_017141385.1 Sogatella furcifera
CATTCATTCATCACCCCTGATTGGCTGCTCCACCAGAACTCTATTTCTCAAATCAGTGACCAACCTCTTGACAATCTGGTCCTTCACAGAGTCATGTCTCCTGATTCTTTTGGCCCTATTACTTTCACAGAAGCCCGTAATATGTGCAATGGTCTCCACTCCATAGCCGCACTTTCTACATCTCTTGTCCCTGGTGCCATCCTCCCTACCCAGGGCAGCTCTTGTGCCAAGCATGTTTGTGTGAAACTTTGGGGAATTGATGAACCGGCTCTCAGAGGAGATCAATCTTGAATTGAAACAACCAGGCATTGGCAAGTCTTGAATCAGATATCACCTCCGCTCCATGCCCGGTTGATGATACGCTTCCCCATTCATCAAGTTCGGCCTTTTTCAACTTCATCTTCAGTTTATTAAAATCAGCCATCCTTGGCTGCTCAGGCAGGCCCAAATTCATGCGTTGTTTTAGAAGCAAAGGCAAAGGCCTACAGTCAAACAATGCCTTCAGAGGATGTTCAAAGATCTCAAATTGGGCTGACATTCTCTGTGCACCAACCTGCACAACATTGACTAGCCTTGGCAATCCAAGACCCCCATCTTGCTTTTGTGTATAGAACAACGCATCAGGGACCATTTTATGGAGATGAAGCACACCTTTAACAATTTGCCTTGAACAGTCATCTATCTCGGTCAGCACTATTCTGCTTACATCCCCCACACTCAGACAATGCAAGAAACGTGGAACAATATATGTGAACATCAACTCCATTGTCTGCTGAGGCTTTAATCTAAGACTTGCAGCAGTCATGGCTGGCAGACATACCACTGGCAGCAGAGAAGTCCACCCCAAGGTATTGGAAATTTTTGCCAACAGCTAAGCTTCTCATATAGGTGCCATTCCTGAAGCAAAGCCGCGACTTCTCCACCCTATATTTCTTCGATGCGTTGAACATCAAAAGGGCCACACACTTCGCTTCATTCAGCCCCAACCCAACATGGCCAAGGAAGCCCTCAACCACATCAAGCTGAGCCTGGGCCTGCTTCCTTGTACTAGATATCAAAACAAGGTCATCCGCATAGCCTATGGCGTGGGCTCCCCCACCACCTGCGCTGCCATCCACACCACCAGCCACATTGAAAATTGGATCTAACACAACATTGAACAGAAAGGCGGATAGAGGGTCGCCCTGCTTGACTCCTCTTTGAAGATGAATATCACACTCCACCCCATTGAGTTTGAGGGATGCCACACCACTCCCATATAGATGTTTTTAATAATGTCAATCATGCCCACCGGCACACCATGGGCAACCAGTGCTTTCAAAATTGCATCATGTGGCACCATGTGAAAGGCTTTGGATAAATCCAAAACCGCCAAATGAAGTTGCTTGTTACAACCAATTTGTGTGCTCCGGAGGGCCCTTTCCAGGAGCACTCAATTCATGAAGCATCCAGCAACAAGCTGGAAGCCCCTCTGGCAAACATTCAGAGACACAACTCTCCTCAGTCTGGCCTCCAACAGCCCGGCAAAAATCCTGTATACTAAAGACCCAATTGTGAGACGTCTCCACAAACCAGGCAGAGAAGGGTCCTTACCACTCTTTGGAATGAAAATTGTTTGATTCTTTTGCCATTCATACGGTATCCACCCCATCAGAGAAACTATGGTGAAAATCTTCTGAGGAACCGAGCCGATGTATCTATCTGCAAGCAAAGACTTCTTCGTGATACCATCAGGTCAAGGCGCCCCACTTGCCTACACCTTACGGATTCTTTTCATGATTTCAGAGATCGTGAAGAAACCAAAGAATCTACTGTTGGACACTGATTCATTAGTCTTTGGATAATTGAAGTTGCAACCTGATGACATGCCCCACAGCCTGTTATACTCATCGGCGAGCGCCTTAGTGGGGGGACAGTGAGCCTCTCCCTCATCTGAGATCAGGGAGAGATCCCCCTTGACCACTGCGTCCGCCAACGTTCTTGGATCGCGCCGAAACATATTTTGTGTGTGGGCAAACTCCCTTGCCTTCCTAGAATTTCGTCCAACAAAACGCCTTGGCTCACCAGACTCCAACTTCTGCCCCGGCCGCTGTCGCCTAACCGGCTGCCTCCAATCACAATGTGATTGGTGAAACATCTCCATAATCTGATTAAAACGTTCAGCCTCGAACTCGCCAACCTCAAGGTTGCGCAGTGTCTCATCCAAACGATCAATCATTGGCGAGCTAAGGGTACCGTGGCAACCAAAGGCTCTTTTAATCGACTCGAGAAAGAGAGTCATAGTTACTCCCGCCGTTTACCCGCGCTTGCTTGAATTTCTTTACGTTGACATAAAGAGCACTGGGCAGAAATCACATTGCGTAAACACTCAGCTAGAGCCATCGCAATGCTTTGCTTTAATTAGACAGTCGGATTCTCCCGGTCCGTGCCAGTTCTGAGTTGACCGGTTTTTTTTTTTATAGTTTGTGGTTTGGTGGTGAGAAGAAACTTTAAATTTAATTATTTGATCCTTGTATAGATTTATACCTGACCTTATATTATTTCAGATGGGCAATAAGAAGATATCAAAACTTAAAATATTTATAGGTTAATATAATAAATTCTGAAATCATCAAAATTACACACCCGACATAATACAAGGGGATCGTGAATGTAAGAGAATTCAAAATCAAACCACCACAAAAGAAATGGATCTCATCTTTAGAATTGTGACAGAGGTGATTATAAATTAATAACAAAAAGTTATAGTAGCGACATCCCTTTGTTTATTACTAATAAACCAGAATAAATAAAATCAGAAGATAATAGCAATTGGATACCGGAAATACAAATTACATTATTTTTAGAAATACGGGTTACAATTGGTTACTTAAATATGTTTTTAGGTATAAATAAATACCTGGTGTGGTGAAGGGGCCCCCATAAACTTTCACACTATGTATCACTATTGCCTTTTAATTGCACTTCACTGATTGATAAAATATTGGTTTTGATGAAAATTTGAATCTGATCCTTCTGAGGTTTTTCTTTGTAATCCTGTCGTGTAGAAGTCTGGGTTTCCTTGGGGCTTTTAACGAGATACCCTCGATCCATCTGCGAAGTCCATGCTACAGTAGTGGTTTCCTGGTTAATTTCAGCAAGGTGGATACATCCAGGTTGATACATCGACCGCTAAATAGAAATAAATACAAAATACTTATTGTAAAGATACAGTATTGATTTGTAAAACAGTATTTAAGTGAATAAATGTTACAAACAAGTTGTGGTATAGAAAATTAAATTTTTTAATGAAGAGAAGCTTCTTATAATTTTTTAAATAAAAAGGATAATAAAGCATCTTTTAGAAAATTTAACAAATTTAAGAGAAAATGTACCAAGAGTTTATAATGAAAAGGAAAGATTATTTCAAAACTTTAGAATATCCAAAAGACAAACATATTGGAAATGACTGGAATTTAATTTTACAATTTTAGTAAATTATTTATTCAAAGATTAATTAAAATGAAATTTAGTAAACCAAGTTAATAACAAGGAATATGTCTTTACCTGATACAGCGGATTTGGAGATTGGTAAAATTTGAGAGAAGAATCCAATAACTTAGTAAATTTACATATCAATCAAAAATTAAAATGAAAAGAGTCAGGATGAAGCTACTATGTAAAAGAATGAGAATTTAATTAATGTGACTACATCCTGTACTTAAAAGAACTTTCAACAAATCTTAAGAAGAAAGAAAACGTCTATCTGAACTGGTTGAGAGCTAGATTCTAAGTAAGTTGAAATTAATAGAGGAGCGAACAGTACAAGGCTATCCCCACTCCTAAGCAACTGTCGATCAAGCAGAATTTTGTTCAAGAAAGAGAGCGACCGAGCAACTGTTAAAGTAATGAAAAAGGAGGAAAAATATAGAGAGAAATCTACTAAAAGAATAAGCTTGTAATTGCAAGAACAATGATAAAGTTGTTTTTCAAGTAATTCAAAAAATAATTTTATCAAGTAATGGAAAATTTATTAAACGTTTTTGGTTGAAAATGTTATGTTATTTCATACCGTTACAACGTATCATTGACATTAATAGCTATTTATGATGCAGTTTTGGTGGATTCTTGGGGGGAGTTGGGATGGATTCGGTTTGGGCTGAAACCATAGGCAAAACCTCGACATTTTCGAAGAGTTACCCCTAATTTTCTTAAACCGCAAAAAACTACCCACGTTTTTTATGAAATTTTATTGATATTTTTATTGTTTTAAATGAAAGTAGATAGAATTCTCTACAGTTTTGCTTAGTCATTTTTGTTTCGCGAGCATTTTGAGAGGGTGCAGGGTGGGTGTGAAAAAATGAGAATCTTGTTTAATGGGATATTTTTAAAATTCTTTCTCCTGTTTTGTAGTGCTTTTTGAGCTAATTTTTTTGTTTTTTTTTTGAAAATTCTTGTAGGGTTGATGGTTAAGGGATGAGGGGATGGAAACTAACGGAAAAATTTCGATTTTCTAAAATCTCTCCTATGGGAAAATCTTCCATTCTAAATCACTCAATTTGAAGGTAAAATGATGATGATGACGATTACATGCATTAAATCTTCATAGGATGTTTGTTGGTGTTGATCGATAAGGGTGAAGATTTTCAACTCTTTCACTGTTGAGATTTTTCGAAATTTCTATTTTTCATCGTTTAGAGCATCTAAAAATGAGAAGATTGATGTGTAGAAAAACTTTTTTCCATCATCCCTAACAGAGCTGAGGTTGAAAAACAGGGTGTTTTATGTGTGATGTCCTGTATTTATCGTTATTATGAAACATTTCAAATTATTCAATTATCTCGTGAAAGGGGAAGAAATTCTGATCAAGATCAGTTATTAACATTCCCTTAGGGATTATAATTATAATTATAATGCTGATTGATTAATCAATGTATGTGGAAAAATAGAAAAAAACGCGAAAATTGAAATACTTGATTTTTTAGAAAATACTCTACTGCATCAAATAGAGCGTGAATAACCGTGTTGAGCACCGTTTGAATGAATTTCACGAAATTTGTCTATCAGAAGTTAAGGACGAAAAACTGTTTTTCACTGAAAATCACCTCAAAATAGTCGAGATTTGAATTTTCAACTTTTTTGTTTATGTTAAGTTCAATGTTTTGCATATTGAAGGTGGAAGGTAAAGTGGAACTGATAAAGGATTGATGTGGAAATCTCGAAAATCTCAATAGTTGTGGTTTACAGGGGATGGTAAAAAATCCTGACATTTTATTCTTCAGTAAATCATGATTTCTGATACAGCCAACCAAAGAGCCAATCGATCTAAGATGTAGTAAATCTCGTATTTAAATTTTTATTGAACATTCATCCCTTCTCAAGCTACAGTTGTTTCTAAAAGTCATTGCATCAACCCCTCAAAACCGATACCTTTGTTTGAAAGATTTCTCCGGTTATGATGACTGGAGCTTAAAGGTAACTGAGGGGCATAGACAAAAAAACAAAAAACCCTATAAAATTATTGACTAGGGTGATTTTTTTCGTGAATTAAAATTTTTTTTACGAAAAATTAAAATTTACGTTTTTTCGTGAAATATTATCATAGTCCTGAAGAGCGTTGAAAAGTGAACTATTCTCACATTAGAAA
Organism: Sogatella furcifera; assembly: GCA_017141385.1. NCBI lineage: Eukaryota > Metazoa > Arthropoda > Insecta > Hemiptera > Delphacidae > Sogatella > Sogatella furcifera. The sequence continues at coordinate 16,586,927 of CM029554.1, forward strand.
TCTTCTTCCGTAACCTTCCCTTTAAACGTTATTCAAATTTCAATGTAAATGGAAAATTGAATATGTTTACTGAGAAGCTGAATTTGATTATTTCACGTAAATACTTGCTACACTACAACCTTGTAGGGCATGGAAAAGTGAACAAAAACTCCATTGAACATTGCCTTTTAAAAACACTCCTCACAGCCTATATATGGACAGATTTACAGTTTCAGAAAGTAATACATTTCAATTGAATCTGAATTTAGAATTTCTAGAGATGATTCCACATGCTAAAATCGGTATATGAGTGAACAAGAAGAGATTACTGGCCATTATTGATCATAAACAGCTTTGAAAAGGCAAGCAGAGTGAACCTACTAATTTTAAAAAAATCCTTCTCTCAAAACTACCCCTAAAAGTATCGTTCAAAGAGTCCATCCATATCAGTCATTTCCCGCCTGAATAGATGGGAAAATATTGATAAGTGTCATGAACTATAAGGATTCGACAGATCCCCAAAGCATTATTATTTTAATCAGTCATTTTATTTTTTCCCTTTCAAATTTAAATTCAGATATTGTTAGCTTCTGACAGTTTTCGTGAGAACTGAAGCTCTCAGAATTTTGCTAACGAAATTATCTAAATACGTTGTGCTGTGAGAGGAGTGGGGCTAGAGGCTTCTAGACTCTAAAAGCTTCCAATTTTTTTCTACTAAATTAAATTGTTTTAAAAAAAACTCTTTTGCCGTCTTCCTCCTGAGACAGTTCTGGGACCTGGACTTTCCGTGTGGCTTTCCATTCTGCCATGGCGACTATCAAGGATTGACCATCAGCGGTTTGGGTATCGTTCTAATCTTACTTCATTCAATTTTATTTTTCCAAAATTAATAATGCCTTTTTTATTTTAATTTCTTTAAATAAATTTTAATCAAGTTCCAAATAATAGTTATTTGTGTAACTAGTGCCTAAAGTGGTAGATTGCTGCATCGAGTGAAACAGTTTCTTGAGTGCAGCAAGTACACTTTAAGCTTGAGTTACACATTACATTTTTCCTACAGTTAACATCAAACGTGAAAAAAATTAGAAGGATGTTGATTTAGAGACCTATACATATAAATTATTGGGGGTTGTAGGGTCGTCAAGAAGGGTAATTATATTATATGATCTTACTCAACTGATTGTAATACACAAATGTAATGTACAAATGGACTAATAAAGTGGACTGAAAGAATGGACTGATAGAATAAACAGACCGAATGGACTGATGAGATGAACTATAAAATAAACTGATAGAATGGACTGACAGAATAGACTGATGAAATGAGCTGAGAGAAAGGAATGATGAAATGAACTGACACAATATGGAATGATGGAATTAACTGACAGGATAGACTGATGAAATGGACTGACAGAATTAACTGATGTGATGAAATTTAAAAAAAATTACGAAATGGACTGATGGATTGGTCTTACAGAATGGACTGAAAAAATGAACTGATGAGATGGACTGAAAAAATGAACTGATGGAATGGACTGACAGAAATGGAATGAACTGACACAATGGAATGATGGAATGGACTGACAGAATAGGCTGATGAAATGGACTGACAGAATGGACTGATGAGATGGACTGACAGAATGGACTGATGAGATGGACCGACAGAATAGACTGAAAAAATGAACTGATAAGATGGACTGAAAAAACGAACTGATGAAATGGACTGACAGAATGGACTGATGAGATTGAATGAAGAAATTAATCTATGAAATGGACTGATGGATTGGTCTCACAAAATGGACTGACAGAAATGGAACAATGAAATGAGCTGATGCAATGGAATGATGAAATGGACTGACAGAATAGACTGATGGAATGGACTGACAGAATGAACTGATGAAATGAACTGACAGAATGGACTGATGGAATAGACTGGCAGAATAGACTGATGAAATGGAGTTACAAAATGAATGGACTCATAAAATAAACTGACAGAATGGGCTGATGAAATAGACACAAAATGGACTGGTAGAGTTAACTGACAGAATGGACTGAAAAAATGGTCAGATAAAATGGTTTGAAAGAATGGACTGATGAAATGTACTGACAGAATGGAATGTAAAATTGAAGAGACAGAATAGACTTATAACATGGACTGAGAAACTCACTGAAAAAATTGACTGATTGAATGGACTGATGACAATGAACTGACAGAATGTACTGAAACAATTGAATGATTAACTGAACTGATGGATTGAAAGAGTGGACTGATAGGATGTACTGAATAAATGGACTGATAGAAAATACTGACAGAATTGACTGATACATTGAATGTACACAATCAACCAGTTTTGGAAACACATTTTCAAAAACTTCCTCTTCTGTGATTGGTTGAAAATCTGGAAAAACCAGATTACTTTACGCACTAGTGTGTAAAGTATTTTAGACACTTGTGTGAGAATGGCCCATTTTAGAAACTCTATTCAGTGTGTAAAGATGCACTTTTTTGCTATCTGTAGGAAAAATAAATATGATCAATTATTTACTTTTCAAATAAAAATGAAAAATCATTTCTTCAAATAAATGTTAATCAAAGCTTTGAATAAAATTCAAATAAAATAAAATATAAAATAACTTAAATTAAAAAACTCTTCAAACAAGAAAAAAACTAATCAGGTAAACTTCGACACCTTTTTTTAAAGAAATATTGAAATACATAAATTTGGATTCATGTGTGCTATAATATCGAAACTCTTATAGATTCTTGGTCAATAAAAAATCTTGAAATTGTAACAATTTGTTTTCCTTTCAAATTTTCCAACTTAACTTTAGATCTGCTAGATTTATCTTTTCACCTGCTCTACCATCATGCTACGTTATTTTTACTTGAATAAATTACAGTGTTCCCGTCTGGGAACTGGTGGACGCCCCCTTTCATAAAACCTTTAAATAGGTACCTTTCTTTTTTTCTATCCATTTATCGCCCATATTGTAATTACAATAGCAGAGACATTTCTATTATCACAAATGGAGGTTTCTCACATTATTACAGAATAGTGCAGCCGCCAAATTCATTTTTTCTAAAATTATTATAAATGGTGGTTGCGCCAAACTTTGAAAATTGTGGAGACTTCTTACCATTGTTATAAAATGGTGGAGGGTCTCAAATCATTACATAATAAGGCAGAATGGGTCATGACTACACTATAGATTTGACAGCAATTCTTTTTTGTCTAATTCATTTTTATTATGATTAAAACAAAAGTTTTTTGTCCAGTCCAGTAAATTAAGTTTTAATTTAAAATTTGCAATAATTATCTAAGCGATTATCAATATTCAATACTTCATCTTTATTTTTTTATTGCCTTCAACCAACACCTACTAATACATCAGGCCCCACAACTGAAGCTCTCACAGACTATGATGTCATCATAAGTAGATGGACGGTAGATAGACAAAATAAGAGCGCTAATGTTTGTTTACATTTTTATTCAATCCCATTTCATGTGATAACCAACAAAATACAAATTTCATTATTGCAATCTTTCACATTTATGACATTGAATAGAGTTTATTCATAATTTTCTTCAATTTTTTGTATAAAGTGAGTGAGTTGATGGTGGATTTGACATTTTGAAACATGAAACTTTACTGCTATGTCATTATTGTAGCGGAAATGTTTTTTCTTTTACAAAAAATAGCCTAAAATAAGGATGAATCTGAAGAACACATTTCAATTATACATAAATTTTTGAGGTGAGTTTTTTCATTATTTCCATTCTAAATATTGCTCTCAATTACACTAAAAATGCTAAAAAACATGTAACAATATATATATTGTTCAAAAAATCTTTCAATTCAAGTTTAAATATAAAATAGGCTACAGAGTAGAATAGTTTTGTGATGAAGCTAGTAGGTACCTTATATGATACTAACCATGCAACAAGTTATTTTGTTTACAAATCTGAAGGAAAATTCTGATAGGTGATTTAAAAATCATAAGGAATAGTTCTATCTTTCACTCATAAGAATTTTTTTCTCTTCATCATGAAAAGTAGGTCTAGCATGAAAAGTAGATAATGAAGTAAATGACTTATTTTCAAAAATTTGATGTTTTGTAGCTCAAGTAGAGAACTATATCTAGCTCTATTGTCTGTATTAAAAAAAGTACACAGCAGGTAATTTTGTATTAAAACTATATTAATTAGTATAAATTTATGAATATGAATTAGCAGTTCATAGAAAAGTACCCAGAACATTCCATCAACTCTTTATTTTATTCATAATGCTTATAAATTCTTGTTTCAGGTATGAGAAAAGAATTTTGATGGAAAGGATATCATTGAAGTAGTAAAAGCTCACAATGGAAAGGAAAGAGCTCTTTTGGAAAATAATAGTGTGGTTCTCCTGTACTGAAATGATGACAAGAATTGATTTTTAATACCTAACAAAGAATTTCTGATCAATTATAAAAACCAGATAAGCATAATGCTCAAAAACGTAAGGATGAAGAACAAACATTTTCAAAATTGGAAGAGTGAATAAAGAAAAATGGAGTGTCAACTATTAATTGAATAGGCCTACTGGCTATGGTGATTGAGTGTTTAACTAGATAGTGTATGAAAAAGCTAAAGTTGTTTAAATTTTCAAAAACAGGCTCAAGAACACATAAAAGTGACTATAAAATAGTTTCTGACAAGGAATGCAGTAAGAATCTAGTTATATGGTGGAACTATTTCATATATGAAATTTGAAGGGCTGATTTGAGGCAATATGCATATCAATGTCAACTGTCTATATAATATCAATAAAGTGGAATGCTTTTACTGATTTGGATGCAAATTTATCAGTTCGATGGGTTTCTCTGTTCCTCTACCACAGATTTATTTGTGAATCAAGTCCTTAAAAGCCTCTTCTCTATAAAAGTGTTACCCCTGATTTGGTGGTGGAGTTGATATTCCTTCAGAGGCTTATCACTCACATTCACCGATCACAGTATTACTTAATACTTATAATTACACATCAATTATTTTATTCCACAAACATAGATTATAGAAAACATATTCTAGATTTTTGGAGTTACTGCAAATTATAGGTACCATTCATCAAGGCTGATATTGAAAATAATTGAATATATTAATTCAGCTTCCCATTTCGTAAATTATATTGTTATATCCCAGAGTATTTCAGTTGAAATGAATCGAATTCGTTAGGCTGATAGCTCTATTATTGGATTTAACATATGCAGCGAGCTAAGTCATGAATAAATTATTGCATTCGTGGAATAAAGTGCTTTAATTCTTATTTAATACTACTAAATGAAAGACAACGTCTACAAGAATGCATTTCAGTCATTAAAGTATCAATGCAGCAAGGAAAGTTGGAGAATTTACAGTGATATGATAGGAAACTTCACTGTCATCCTAGAGAGAATCAATCTACTTGTTATGACGTCATTAAGTCAGTTGTGGGGCCTGATGTAAGGAACTATAAAGTATTTACAGAGCCCTAGCCTGATGTATTAGTAGGTGTTGCTTCAACTCACATAATTTGAAATATTTTTTCAATCACAGTTTCAGCTGCCAAGTGAATCTGTCTAATTTTCAAAAGCATCCAACTAGACTAACAGCACATTCATTTCCACAGCACTATCAATTATTTCCCACTATTTATTATTCTATTTTTCGAATATCTCATTTTATTATGTTTATTGGAAAGATATGTGTCCATTCCAAGTATTTCCTGATTTGAGAAAATAAGCAAACCAATATCATGAAGAATATTTTATCTAATGGCACTGAAAACTCTATTCTCAGCTGTTTGTTTTCTAACTATTTATTTTCAACCTTCTTGATCAAAATTAATGTGATAGCTTCACAGCATTTTTCAAAATATTCAATCATTCTTTGAATGCAAAGAAGATTGAAAACCTGAGAAATAGAGTGGTGATTACATTTAAAATGTATTGCAAAATGTTTCTCTTCCATCTACTCTCATGATATGCCTAGCATGATTTACACATTTTCTAATAATAGGGTCATTCGAATTGGCTAAACTGAACTTATTCAGCTTAGAAGAATTGCTTATATGTAGAATTGGCAATATCAAGAATCCACTCATTTGAGAATACGCTGTATGCGATATTATTATTTACTATATTTTCTGATTTGGTTATCCAGCACTATATAGCCAGTCAAACATTCGATAATACGAAACTCTTGATAATATGAAATAAATCCCTGGTCTGTTGAAAAACTCTTGATAATTCTAACGAAATTAATGCATTCAGGTCTCTCGATGATACTAAATAAAATACAGAGCCTGATCCGACTGCAACACGCGATAATTCGATTTTCTTTACAAAAACTCTCAATAATACAAACTTCTATTGAATATGAACATGATCAAACCTGCATAAAATTCAGTGAAGTAGAAAAAAATTATAGACTTTTTCATGATAGACTTTTTGAGAGAGCCCTGCAGACTATTTCATAAACTCCAACCCCCCCCCCACCCCAAATTACCAGCCAACTAAAAAAATCACCCCTGGATCTGATTCTGGTTCTTGCCCCTCCACTGTTTTGGATCTAAACCGCTACTGGATATACAGCAAACGTCATTTCACCAGATTGGATTTCTGGAACTTGCCATATCAGATATCCAATGCCTTGTTGATGCAAATAATACATTCAGAATAAAACCAAAACAACATAGTGGATTCCTGTTGTCACCAGGCATTATCAGATTGATGTAGTGAATTTCACATAATTATATTATAGCCAATTCAGCATTCCCAAATCTATCATTTCCCAAATGTCAAAATTGATGAGGCTGCATGAGTCCCAACTACACTGCAGTTTTCACAGCAACTATTTCCTTCTTACTCATTCTACTTCATGTAATTATGATCATAATGGTAGATGGGTTTTCAGTTCAGTGAAATCACACCATATTTAAAAACATTAATAACTGAATTTAATAATTATTCAGTAATATTATTGAACTGATTATCTACTCCATCTCCGTTATTGAAACATGATATTTGAATTATTCTTTATCAAACACATCTTATCATAGAATCAGCTGCCAAGAGATATTCTGAAAAGTCTAAGTATAGTATGTTTGACTTGCTTGTCTGTACATTTTCCCAAAGCAATATCAATTATTGCTCCCCATTATTAGTTCCATTTCCATTTATTTATTCACAGAGTACAAAATCATTGTTCAGTTAAAATTTTACATTTAAATTTACTCTCATTTAATAAATCTGTTTAATATAATAGCAACAACTATAGGCTAAAGCTGAATTATAATAAACAATATTTTCCGATTAACTAAAATAGTATATTACACCACTAGTTTTGAAAACGTCGTTTTGCGATGTCAAGAATACGGAGCTTTACAGCTAAAGCGATCAGCTGAGGCTGGAAAGGTGAGTATTCACGACATCGCAAACGTTTTCAAAACGTGTACTTGTGTATTTGTGTTTTTGGAACACTTTATAGAAAGGCTTATTAGAATAAGATGAAAACGTTTTTATAAATACGACATACGAATTCAACTTGCTGAATTCCATACTGGTAATTTCCGTTTTATTTATTTTAAAATAAATTCAGGATTCTAATTTCAACATAGGTTATTAGTTGCTAAAATCAATTCCCAATCAAAACAAAAGGTTAGGTGTGAAATGGAACAAGAATTCTTTGTTTGAAGAAAATCATATGCTAAATCGTCTCGTGCAATCAGTTGGAAAATATTCGAAGTAGTCGACTTACCTGTTCAGTCGACCAATTTGCATGGAATGCGCTGCTAATTCAACGGAAAATTTTGTTGACAGCTGATTTCTTCTATCTTGTACGGCTATTAGGCCCAAATATCAGCCGTTTATTCCGCACTTGTACGGAAAATGAAGGCTTTCAAAGCTTGTCAAGTAGATTGAAACTGGCTACTTTCTATCAAGTGTACCAAAAATCATATTTACAGCTGTTGTATTAGCTTTGCTGCTTTTTATCCAAATATTGAAGGGGTTTTCGAAGGACAAGGAAATATTTGTCCAATATAGAAAATTTTAATCTTCATTTGACAGTTGATGGAATATTTATGGAGTTATAAAGTCCAATTTGGTTTTCAAAATAAGACTGGAGACCTTATTATCAGCTGTTCATTTTTCAATTTGTTGAAATGTTATTCTATGAATGCGTTATTGAGAATATCATTTACTCTAGAAAACCTTGTTCAAAATTCAAAAGTGAGTGACACAGTGACACACTACAAACGCCATAGTCCAACATAGTACTGTAACTCGCTATATTAGAAGTAGCAAATGCCTTGTCAACACATATAATGGGTCCAACATGCATTCAACATATAGTGAGCTCCTATAGCCCATAGGCATCCACTATCTACCATATCGTGGATTGTAGTCAATTCAATGATCCTGAATTGGTCGCCTCCAGACCGTCGAAATTAATAAGACAGAATGAGTCAACTACACTACAGATTTTACATATGTAATTACTTTCACACAAAATGATTCATTTGTGGATGATTTCTCACAACATGAGATGTTCGACTGCTAATTAATTTATTGTAATCCTAATTTGGCGCTATTATTTGAAGTTAGCATGGTAGGAGCTGCATTTACCTTCTTCATGGAGCCTTACATCTGGTTACATATGGTTTATAAATAACCAGCATTCGACTATGAAAAAATTATAACACATTCTATCTTCCAACCTTTTTTCACGGACTTGTCCAACGGGGGTGCAGGGGTAGTTAACCCCCTGCAGAGCCGCGAAGCGCGAGTAAGCACATCTGAAGGACCACTGCCCAAAAATGCACCATTATAGAGTAGGTAATAAATAATTGAAAGTAAATACTTCACAATTTTTTTTCCTGGCGTTCTTAAAATATAATAAGTGACTAGTCAGGTACTGAAAAATGGGAGATGATCTGATAAGAATCGATTGAGACCAGTTTCAAGTTTCATAACTGCAGTGGTTTCCGAGTTATTGTCAAAAAACCGCATTTTATTGATTAATTTCATAGTTTTTTTTTTCATTTAAACATTCATTTCTCAAAAACTACGCAAGTTACATGCTTGAAACTATTTTTATTCGATTTCTCAGTTCATTTTCTAGGCCCTTGTGCATTTTCATAACATGGAACGCACTACAAGCAGCTTCAGAATGATCGATTTTTCCAAAGGATGCATAGCCTTGAAAAAATCTGTAATCGATTATCCTGAAATTTGTGAAGGTTGAGGAAATCACACAATATCGATATATCTATACTCCGTATTGTCTATGTAACTTATATTGCAGTTGTTGTTGGGTTATTCATATAGACCTTGAAACAGTCAAGTGAAGACAGCGACTCTAGGCTATAGTTTTATGTACCGTACTTTAACCCACATATTGTACAGTATCTAATTCGTATGTAGAGGGTGGCACAGAGAAACAGGAAATTTTAAAGTCACACTCAAGTAAGAATGAAATGTGATCATTAGTTTTAGTGCTGAAAATATAAAGTTGAATAGTTACCATTTAGAGTTCTAACAAAAATAAATAAATTTTTTTAGATAATGTCCTTGAGATTACGACCATTCCAATGTATATATAAATTCCTAGATGCCAACAGGGATTATTTCGCTTGGTACTTCGAAGCACTGCAATGGGAGTTACAGCGATTTTTTTTATTGAATCCTTGTTTTCAACTCAACTTGTTTCAAATTGTTTATGAGCGTGTACGCTAACTTCACGGACCTCGTGTACGCTACGCTACTTTACTTTTCAAATGGTCGCACAAGAATAATGTCACACACTTCGACGTTCCATGCAAAATCTCACTTTCCGCTTCCAGGAATGTATACGTTTGAATCTATAAAAATAAATTTTTTTTTGTTAGAACTCTTCATAGTAACTATTTTTTACACAGTTTTATTACCGTACTTAATAGTTCCAGCAATAAAACTAATGAATACATTTACTTTATTTACGTATAGTACGGTGCTATTAGACTCGAACCTCAACATCCAAAGAGAAAGGACGATTCCTACGCCAACTTGTTCTATACAACCCCTTTATTGTTTGGTAAAAAGTTACACCCTTATGAGCATCGGGTTTTTGGGGGAGGGGGGGTGTAAGGTGCAAAATTTCAGTTTTTCGTGAATTGTAGACGAACCAAGCGTCGGACGAAAAAATTCAATAAATGTTTTTTCTAGAAAACAAAATTTGGACCAATCACAACCCTGTATCATTAACCGTTTCCAAGTTACAATTTTTTGAAAACTCCATATTTTTTTCACAGGAATTATTCCGTTACTTTAAAAGTTTGTAACTTTGAATTGGAAACTCTTGCATCCGTATTTCAAAATCCCTCTCGGCGAAATTCATTTCTCTTCAATTTGAGACCAAATTCACCCTTCTATGTTTAGTGGTTCATGTGCTACAGCGATTTTAAAAAACCCTTACATCCCCAAAAATTACATTTTATCGTACAAAAAAAAATATTAAATATTTTCGGATTGGCTCATACTTCTAGATTTTGTTTCTTGAGACCCTAGACTCTCATGAAAATCGTTTACACGACCTAGACTATCATAGGATTCATGGGGGTTGGTCAAAAGCATCCCTTTATTTTGAATCATTTATATTCTCCCATAAATTTTTATTGATTCGTCGGATTCTATCGTTCAATAGCTCATCATTTTCTACTCATCACGGCGGTATAAATTCATATATTAAAATCCAAATTCGGTGAAAAACTCCAGAATTCAGGTTTAAATGATACTCTTGAATAATAATACCTGCACATTGGAGATTCCAATTTTTCACATTTCAATGCTCCCAATCGGAAAGTTGTGAACGGAAAAATCTGAAACTACCAAGAAATGTAGAGAAAATCTTCCTCTTTCAAATGGTTACTATGAGAATTGCGAGACCTTTGACATAAGAAGGTACACAACCGGTTTTTATCACACTTTTTCTGATAAATTCGCCCATTTTTTGAATTCTATTGAAATTTCTCCAACAATAAGCATTGAATAAGAAATTTTCATATACCATCTTTTAGAGGATAAATCACTCTACATTTCTAGACCAAGAACATAACTCTATCGCCAATAGTTACCGAGTTACAATAGAATGAATTATGTGTAATTTTTTAACAATTGAAAACGCTGATTTTCCAACAATGTCATCAAGAGGAATTAATTGAAGAATCATGATGAATCTTATATGATATTAAAGATCACATTTTTTTCTACAATTTGAGAGCAAATTCATATTTTTAGAACAATTATTAAATGAGCTACGTATATTTTTAAAAAAATCGTCGTCTTCTTAAGCTCAACGAAGCGTTTCAATGTATCATTCATAGTGTGTGGAGCGCCTCTCAGAGTGAGCTCTGAACTCGACAGTTGTTTTGAAAAATGGATCTAGCTAATTCTGTAATTGTTCAAAAAATGTGGATTTGGTCTCAAATTGTAGAGAAAAATGTACTCTATGATACTATATATGATTCACAATATTTCTTGAATATAACTTTGATGAAAACATTGTTTTAAAATCAGCTATTCCAATTTTTTCTCATTTTTTATAATTTATTCATCTGTAACTTTGTAACTAATGAAGGTGTAACTTTTTACCAAACAATAAAGGGGTTGTATAGAACAAGTTGGCGTAGGAATCGTCCTTTCTCTTTGGATGTTGAGGTTCGGCCTTTTTCGAATTAATTGCACCGTACTAGTACGAGTTACTTCAAAATCTCCCGTTTCTCTATGCCACTCTGTAGTATAGTGGCTACTTTTAACAATATTCTTCCCTTACTTCTTCTGATTTTAAACCTCAAGATATCGTGAAATAAAAAGTCGTATGAGATTCTTCACAAAAAAATACGAAGTATCTGAAGAATGTTCAGAAATGCAAGGAGAAGGAGTAATAAAACATTAAAAGTCTGTTGAGTTTCCTTAATTTTTATTCTTCCTGACGGTATTAGATTTGATGAGCATTAAATTAGGTATAATTTGATAAGCAACAATTGAACATCAATTGAATTATCATTTTTTTGTTATTTCAACAAGCCCCTCTTAGATAATTCTAGTTTACCCAAATAATGCTAGTCTGTGAAAAAAATGACAACAGATTGAGATTAACCTTTTCTAAGGGCATAGTTGCAATTATATATTTTTGAAAATTAATGTATTAATTTTGTCTGGGCCCGTACATCGTGACTCATGTTACACCGTCCACAAAAATGAATCGGTTAATCCAGTTGATGCTATCTATGAAAACTCCGAATATTTAAATACTGACAACAGAACAATTAATTTCATGAGTTGGCATTTCATGATACATATATCATTATTTAGAATTTTGTTTGTTAAATTGATGTGAATGCAATAGTATTTTAATAACTGGATTCCTTTCACCTTTCAACTATATTTAATTTTGCTGAGTTCAACTTCTCAAATATAGTACGAGTATGCCCAAGCGAAGAAGACCCTCTGGCAAGATGGGAAAATGACTGCAGCTTAGTCAATATTTGTTCAAGAATTATAAAAGTGGTCTTAATAGTAGATCAGATTGTTTCCTACAATTTGAGATCAAAATGAACCAATATTGACCGAGCTTGAGCCATTCTCCCATCTTACCAAATGGTCTTCTTTGCTTGGACAGACTATAACAATAATACACAACAATTCTGGCTAGTACAAAACACTCAATTATATATACAATGAAATCTCTAACAACAACATTCTCCACAACAATTGGGCTATAATTTTCATCTAGAACAACTTACATTGAAACGGATGTGATTTTGAAGTTGTATAGAGCAACGCATACTGATAAGCTGATTTTTTATAGCGTAGCTCCTTAATACTTACCAAGTGTTTCTATTGCATTCTATATTCATCCACAAACCACTGCGTTAACCAGGGTCAGTCAATTCTTTCGACACCACACATTTCTACTATAATTCGTCCTAGCAAAGAGGACATTCTCGCAAGATGGAAAAATAACTCAAGCTTAGTCAATATTGGTTAAAAAATTAAAAATTGTATTTGAAATTGTATAAATTTTGAACATTCAGTTCTAAAATTTGAGACCAAATTAATAATTTTTGTACCAATATTGACCGAGCTGGAATCATTTTTCCATCTTGCCAGAATGTCTTCTTTGCTTGGACAGACTGTAGCAGTGTTGCCGCTTCGTACTCAGAGGTACCTAGTATGAGAGTGAAGGAGTGCTGTTTTGTTTTGTTTGGGTGAAGAAAATAATTTCGGATGAGGGTGGACAACACTGGCAACAGTGCTCAGCAGTCCCAGTGACCACTCTATGTTCTGAGGACGACTACAAGCACACTTTGTGCCCGTGCGACTTTTGTAGTAATTAAACAGGACTCAATAGATACTTTTTACACGGCTTCAAAACCTCCTTGAATCCACCTCACTCTATAACAATTGAATTCGGGTCTCTGGTTACTTATGTTTAATTATTGCTATGATCATTTTCATAATGGTGTTGAAGCTGAAGGGACAGAATGGATATTTTATCTGCTTTTGAAAATAATGTGCAACAGATTTGTTTATGTAATGTATAATTCAATTTTCCAAATAAAATTAGGTACGGTATTTGTGCCCTCAAATTAGAAGAAACATCAACTTCAACATTTTAAAACTATTTCAAATCACCTTCTCCTATCAACATATATTATAGAGATAATTCTAAGCAGTTCTCAACAAATTTACACAATTCAAGTATAAAGGCATCTTCACGAATCACTTTTCTTCTTTTTTCTAGGAGACACACTTGAAGTTCTTCCAACAGGACACAATTCCTTATTAAGACAGTCACTGCACTTTGGACCAACAGGCTTACAAATTTGCTGGCCGAATCCAACCATCAAATGGTTGACTTGAAACCAGAGTTTGGGCGGAAGCCATGACTCCAGTGCTAAGCGTGTTGCTTCCGGTGTTTTGGTCGGTTTCGGAACCCAGCCAAGGCGATTGGAAATCCTATGCACATGGGTGTCAACGCCTGAAACAGTACAATTTCAAAATCAATAATCTTACCACAATACAATTTTGTAAAGAAATTTTTGATTCATTCATCATGTTCAGTTCACATATTGATGGAAAATGGCCTGAGAAAAGTTCATTAAAATTGAATAAATTGAAAATTGATAGTATTTTGTGAGAATATAATTTCGAAAAATTTTGTTCAAGATTTAATAAAAAAATATGGATGGTTTTCGTAAAGAAACATTTTCAACAGTTTTTTTATGGATATCGAGTTTTGGATTTGTACGGACTGTATAATCAATATTGTGGGTAGAGGAGGGTTTTCCTCTATGCGGAACATAAAGACTGTCGGCCGCAGTTGATCAGCTGTTATCACAGTTCTTGTCTTGTCCTTTAGCTTTAATAACAAGAGCTGTGATTGGCTACAGCTGAATGAATACGACCGACCGTCGTTACGTTCCGCACAAACCAAAATGTACATTTAGGAGTGTCACACTTTTTATTGACAAAGGTACGATTCCTAAGCGGCAGCTCGAGCCGCGCAGCCTTAGCTGCGCTGCTGGAGCTGCCCAGCTCTAGACATCACAACTCTATTCACATAACTATATTATAAGTGTTCACTATGTTATTAGGACTACTAATGTATAATAAATCAATAAATAATAAAATTCATCCTTTACCAGTCATTTTCAAGTGAATTTCACTATTATTTATTGATTTATTATACTTTGGTAGCCCCAATAAGATAGTGAACAGATGTAATATAGTTATGTAAATAGAGTTGTGATGGTTAGAGCAGCGCAGCTAGAGCTGCCGCTTGGGAATCGAACCTTATATGTCTGCCAAACATTAGGAGGGATTGATCTACTCCTAATTGAGTAGGGGATATTCGTAACGTTCTATTCTCTAGTCAACTGGTGCGGTACAGTTACGCAAACTATTTACAGACAACATCAGCTGTTGGAAAGCACAAGAGACAGACAAAACTGCATTAATTCTTGGCACCAGCTATAGAATCCACAATATTATCATAAAAATTACATTGATACCCCTAAGCTAATAATTCAAAAATGATTAGGCTAAAAGAAATAGCATACTTGGAGTAGAGGATATTTTTAATGTGAGGAAAGTTGTTTTTAATTTCGTTCCACTAAAATTAATTTGAAAAAATTAATAAGTCATAAATTTTCTGTAAAATCATAAGTATCAGAGTTGAAAATATTGTAAAAAATAGCGCTGGGAGTGATATTAATGTTTCAATTGACAGTTCACACTAAGTTGCCTTTCAATTTGATTTATTCAATAAGCTACACAATACTATTCAATATTATACATGACACAATTGTAACGTATTCTATCAATTTTTAAAATAAAATTGTTGGATGTTGAAGACAATTTAATAATATACACTTAATTTTGAATAATTCAATGGAAGTCATCCTTAATAAAAGGCAGAGTAATTGTACTGTACTTCATACAATTGGAAGGTATTGTATCATTATGGCAAGGTATCGTATTTTCTGACCATTTTTTTTTTACTTCAATCTATGAAATTGCAAGGGAACAGTATCACACAGCTTCAATTTTTATTGGGAAAGCGCAATGGCATGGGAAAATTGAAACTGAATAAAATTAAATACAATTCTAAATCACCACAAGCAGTCGTGGCCGAGTGGTTAAGGCGTCTGACTAGAAATCAGATTCCCTCTGGGAGCGTAGGTTCGAGTCCTACCGACTGCGACATTTTTTTGCATTAAAAATTTATTTGAATTAAAACTGTTTATTTCTATCTTGGTAAAAATGAATCATGATTAGAACTATCAATTGAGATGTATTAGTTCGGCTTCGACTGGATTGTCAGATGGTCAGACCGTTCCTCATTTTTAAAAACTTTTCCGTTAATTTTATTTATTTTCATCAGTAGATCCTGAAATAAATTCTTATTAGGCTGATAAACTATTATTACTGTTCAATTATACAATCATAATGTTAAGCTTAAAAACTTAGTAGATACTAGTGACTTTCACTTTGACAACAGAACTCACGATTTTTATGCTTGTTGGACGCGTTTCGTGGCACTGAGCCACATCTTCAGCATACAAGGAGTAACTAGATACTCTAGTATAACTAGATCTAGTTAGACTAGATCTAGACTAGTCTAGATAACTAGAGTATCTAGTTACTCCTTGTATGCTGAAGATGTGGCTCAGTGCCACGAAACGCGTCCAACAAGCATAAAAATCGTGAGTTCTGTTGTCAAAGTGAAAGTCACTAGTATCTACTAAGTTTTTAAGCTTACTATAATCAACAGTTCAAGTAGGATGAAGACAAAAGAAGAAAATAATCATAATGTTACTTAATATGTAATCCTCTTCTACTGATAAATTTTTTCCATTCATTCAAATCTCTTGCATTTTTCAATTAGCAGTCAACTTTTACCCAAAATTAACAATAATCAAACACTCATTTGCCCACTGGTTGATTGCCAAAAAGCACGAGCTTTAAAGCTTTGAAAAATTGTCTATACAAATCAGTTTGTGGTAGAGACTTCTTTAGCACTCTATCGGTATCAACTTTGTTTACGAAGCATTTATTTGTAATTCATTAAGAGTGGGGAATAGTAGTCGGTCATTTGCCGAACAGCAGAATCATGTCCCATAATTTATCAATCTTAGAGCATATATCGCCGTCATTTATAGACAGAAATTCTTGTTCTGTGAGTTATTGGAGAGAGAATTCAATTCTTCAGGGACTCCACTTTTCAATTTTTTATTTAAGAATTGTCAAAAAAAAGTTTTTTTAATTTGGCAATATAATATATTTTAATCATTTAAAAAGTAGAGCCCATGGAGAATTGAATTCTCTTTTCAATGACATATAGAACATGAATTTCTCTTTATAAATAATGGCACTATTTAATCCAAGAGATTGGTAAAAATTGCATTGTTCTTATGGGAGGTGAGTCTGCTGTTGGGATTCTGAAAGTAACAGGAAATGGCCGACTACTAATGTCCACTCTTAAATAAGGCACAACATCACAATTGAACGAAAGTTTTCTCACCAATTCCAAGAACTTTGTTCCATGCGGTTGTCATACAGAGATGTGCCATTTTGGGACCAACACCCGGCAGCTCTAACAAACCTTCAATAGTGCTCGGTATGTCCCCTTGGTAACGCTCCTTCAATATAGCAGCCGTCTTTTTTATATAGCCCACTTTCGTCTGTAATAGAAAGTAATATAATTATCGAGTGTAATAAAAAATAGGGAGTGCTTTCAATACAGGCAGCTAGTTGAATAATTTGGTATTTTGAAATAGGAATGGAGGTGCTCTGAGTGGAGGAATTACAAATTTATGTGATAGTATTGTCATCTCTCTCACTTCATGGTCCCTCTACAAGCCAAGAGGAACATATTCAAATTATATACATATAAAATATATGTATATATGGCTTTCGCGTTGGACAGCTACCCATAAGGTAGGTGCCAGTCCCCTTGTTCACATTCTGGTCACCCATCCAAAAGCAGTCCATAGGGTTTGTGACTCAATATCACAATCATCTAGCAACCGCCCTTACCGAGCAGCCAAGCACACCACACGAATTTAATATATACTCTTTTTTAAATCGATCATATAATGACTACCAACTACAAGAATAATCTTACATAGCCGCCTATCATTGTCTTGTTTTTGAGAGATCTGAATGATTATTATTATTGTTTTTTTTTTTTTAAATACTGGGCCCTGGCTTATGAACATTTTACAATCCACATTACTCATAATTCGTGGATTTTATGGGCGTTTCTGTCTCATCAACGTTTCCAATAAAAAGAAAATTCTACAGTATCAGAGTGGGTAGTAAGCGTGGCTGAGTGGGTAAGGCGCTGGCGTTGCAACCCAAAGGTCCCGGGTTCAAACCCAGGTCAGACCAGGAATTTTTCTCAGGCCACTATCCCGTGTTTCGGATGAACACGTTAAGCCGTCGGTCGCGGCTGCCTAAAAACAGTCGTTAAGTCATGTCAGAGGCCCGGAAATCGATCAGGAGCGACCTCAAAACTCTGACACCAGACCTGAACCAGCCAGGTTACACGAATATTATTATTATCTATCTACTTGTAGAGATAATCCAGCTCTGGTTCGTCTATGACTGAAATAAAAATGAGGATATTGTAATGTTCAATTCACAAGATTTAGAAATTTCATTACCTTCCAAAATCCAACTGTATTGATAAGCTGCCCTAGATCATGATCGCTGGTTTGGAGGATATTGTCGACCGTTAATCCATGTTCTCGTAGTTTCAACATGGCCGCATAAGTAACCTGGTCCTTGGTTTGGCTTGAGAGCATGAGTGAAACGAGAGCATGATAGCGCTGAACCTGGAGAGAAGAATGCTATGAGTTAAGAGCAATTCAAATAAATTAATGATTAAACCTAGTACAAAAATCATTTAATTTAGGTTGATCAAACAAAACCCATTTGAATTCAACCAAATGTAAATGACATCACCTAATTCAGACTAGTAGAGATATTAAGGCACTAACATAACATCATCTTCAACTTGCATGGGATGTTTTTTGAATAGAAGGTAAGCAACGCTACTTATTCAACGAATACTATCGAGGAACTTCTCCATAAGTGTGATGACTTCCATTTTATTATCTATCACACTGTAATGAACATTTAAATCACAGGACAATGTCTTCGAACCAACACATTACCATTCGGATGTTCTGTTGAATCTAAGGTCTTCCAGTTAGAATAGTCACAAAATTGATGGCTAGGAGCTACTTAATATCCTGCCTGATAGCTTTTCAATTATTCGAAATCAATAGTGAATTTGTAACTTACCGGTAACTGGGGGTTACTTTGGGACAGTTTTGTAGTTTTCAAAGATAATGTGAGAAACGAATCATTCAATCTCATATATGATGGTCAAAAGAGATAGCTACACATTTTGGCTATCTATGGACCATGTATGGAGATGTTGTCTAATTATAAAACATAATATATGTCAAATTCACAAAAAGCAATGCGGGGTAACTTTGGGACAAACTTATTTTTCTTCTTGAAACGTATGTAGATTGATGACAACAACAATGTAGCCTATAAAATTGATAATTTCAACCTCAATTTATTGTTATCTACCCAAAAAATTAGTGAAAGTTGGAAAATATAAGGATTGATTACATTATAAAACAATTACAAATTTGAGAATTGACTGAATTGGTTTCAAGCATGTTACAGAAGGAAAATTGGCTTTTTACACCTGAGGGTATACTTTCATACGTCCCTATAGGAATGATAAAAAATATTTTTCAATTCAAATAAAAATCGCTGTACCCTTTTCAAATTTTTTATTTATGCATAACATGCTTCGACTACTCAAGAGTCATTTTCAAATCACTGAGGGAATTGAAAAACAGTGATAAAGTAGCCCTAGGATAAATGAAATATGCATTGTTTTAAACATTGGAGGTCTACAGTTGAAAAAAACATGACAGTACACAAAATTTCCCATTTTCTACAAACTTTCATGCACAAAAACCTGGAAATTTGTTCTAGAACGATTGATCAACTATTTTGTACTCAGGATGGTGTTTATATTTATGAGGGAAAACCAATTATGGATGTGGGTGACCCTTCAAAATCATTTAGGGCTTAGGGGTGACTTTCTGACGGTCCGCAGTTGTCCCAAAGTTACCCCGCAACCTGCTGAAATCTTGGTTATATCTTTATAAAATGAGAATAAACCAATTTTTTCAAGTTTTTCCAACACTAGATTGAAGTCAACAAATATATGAAAAGATCATAATAACCTTAGAAGTATATACCATAGAATGATCGATGGGCAATAGAAAGTTTCCAGATTTTCCACGATATTGAAAATATGAGTATTTTAAAGAATAGCTGAAACCGTCATTTTGTTTCACCCATAACTTCTGAGAAGTGATCAATAGATAACAGTACACACACCTAGAGTAACCGTTCTGGCCGTTTTCATACTCGTAGAAAGCATAACAACGGGGTAGTAATTGAAAAAATAGAATAATAGAAAGACCACTGTCCCAAAGTTACCCCGCGTGTCACATAGTAACCCCCACGTACGGTAGTAGTCTAGTCGAAATCTATAATGGAGTCTTCATAAACATCCTAGTTTTTTCATTTTCTATATACAGAAAAATACAGATGAAAAAGGCTTCAACTTTCTAAAAAATCAGTTGTGCTCTTGTGCATTTCTATGATATAGATTTTGAGAATTATAGAAGAAAAAAATTGTAAACTCACTTCTGGTGGAGCTTCTGGATCCATAGTTTTATGACAACCCATATCATCAACAGGTGCGTCTTGGCTACTTCTCATTTCTCTTATATTGTTCAGAACTTTTTCCCAATTTTCAGGAAACCATTTGACTTTTTCTTCATAATTTTTGACTGGGCTATTTATCTTACAACAGTCTTCAATATCTTCCACAGCGGAGGTGGATGCACAGCTTTCTTCCTGTTTGAAAGCATCTTTACCTGATTTAGTCCTACTAAGATTCTCATCTTTTGCGAGGTTCTTACCCAGTTTAGGAATTTTCTTAGTCTTGGGTTTCCTCTCTTCGGTTGCAGATTTGGAGTTCTCATCTACTTTTCTCTTTTGAACCTTAGATTGACATTCAATGCTAGCAACACTGCTTCTGCCTTTGAATCCATACTTTTCGCTCAAATTCAATGGAGCGGTGGCTTTTGATCGAGTTAATCTAGACATGTTGGTTTCTTTCTATCCCAAATAACGCATTTCCTGTAACGATAAAAATAACTTAGACCTATGTGATACTTATTCAAGTTGGTATCTTATTTTTTGAATGTTTAAAAGAAGTACCGTATCTACTATGTTTAAAAGAGGATTTTTCAAATATTATTTCAAATCAGAAATAATAATCGTAATCTCAAAAAGCAAAATTTGCAAGGTAACGTATTATGGTATTAAAGCCCGGTAAGTTACCGTAAAAATTTACTGTTTCTTACCTTAACAAAACATTTAATTTATACTTAAAGGTTAAACATATGTGAATGATTCTATACAAAAAATTGTTTGAATTACAAGCCAATCAATTAGTGCTGAACCCTGTAATTAGTGAATCCTTTAACTTATAAGATTTTACTTACCGGTACCTGTATCTAACTATGCCGTCTAACTAAATTAAAAATGTGATAACGTTCAGACATTGAAATAAAAAGAGGCTAGATTGTAACCTTGCCATTTGAATTGAATTAATAATGACTATTACAACTATTAATTCCAGAATTTAAATAAATTGAGCTCAGTCAAGTTAGGTACTTGAAGATTTGAAAACCAAAATGTAAACAAAAAACCTGCTGAAACTGGCATTGATCGAGATTAGGGTTATGTCCATGCATGCATAGGCCTACCTCAAATTTCGACTTTCCTGAAGATTTAAATTCCAGTAAAAATTTATCAATTCGCAGACAATTAAGTGAACAATTCAGTTAAATCCTCATGAAACAAATCACTCCAAAATAATATAATAAAATGATGCTGCCGTGCTTTCTTTATTCCGTCAGAAATCGCACACGGTCATGAAATCGATAGTATTACAATAATCGACTATCGGTATGGGTTGAGTATCGATAATTTGGATTCAAGCAGGTGAAGCGGGAAACTCAAATCTTAGATTGAAGCTATTGATTTTTAACAGCCTCAAATTAACCTAATTAAGTTAATGATGAGTTCTTAGGAGTCAGGAGAAATAAATAGATACTATGTTTATCACTGAAACAATGAAGATAACCAAAGACTTCAACCCTAGGAAAGTTAAAATTAATGGGTTCAATTATTTAACCATAGGATAGAATGATTATAATTATGGACCTCTATCTAAAATACTAAGATCCTATTGATCTAGTACTAGTACCTAGGTAGTTTATTAGCTTGAGCACTGAGCAGTATATCCGCGGTTAAATTTGTCTCCAGCAAAGAAGGTTACAGAATTCCTTCAGATATACATCATAAAAATACAAAATAATACAAAAGGTTTTAATCATCACATTCATGCATTACTTTCTCAATATTTTACACAGGAGAATACCTACTCAGGCTGTTTGCCCAGAAACTTTCCACTTCCAATTTAAAAGTTTTAAAACAGTAGTCCTTGAATGAATAACAATTAATAATGATCTTTATTATTAATCTTTATTTAGTTATTTCACAACAAAGAGCAAAACAGACTACATAGCCCAAAACTTAAATTTATACAAACAAATAAAAAAAAGTTATGTCATAAACCATTCCTAAAACACTAAATTTTACACCAAAAGAAAAGTTTTTGACAAATTTTGAATTTTTAAATCTGTTCACAAAAAGTTCACCGAACACAAAATAATAATGAAAATTGAATACTTCGATTAATCAACTACTACTGTGATGTAGGCCTTTCGTCCATTATTCCATCTTAATTAAAATAAATCAACCATGAATACAGGGCAGCTTGAGTTTTAACGCATAAATATTTTATGAATTCGTGTAATCACAGTTAGTTGGCTACAGTAGTAGTTAGGCTACGGTATGACGTATGAGTAGGCTATGCTGATTGGTAAAGTTGAAAAAAAATATTTTATACATATATACATAATAACACAACATAAAAATTTAGATTGAAGATGCAATGTAATGCAGTCCACACGTTATTAAGTGTGGTTGTATAGGCTTATACTTTTTTCAAAAAGTAGGCTAATATTTTCCCGTGAAAAGTTGCGTTACTCAGAACATAAATTAAGTGAGTAGGTACTACCCAAAAAAACTTCATATCATTGAAGATATCACCATTGAATAATAAATATCTCTCTCCCTCTCTATACATGTAAGATCCTCTTTGATATCACTCAGTATTTTCTCCTAAAATATAGATAAATACATGTATAGACAAAAATGTATTTTTTCAAAAATGTCCACTTACTTTATACAAAGTTTCAGTCCTGGATCAACTGAGGAAAATCTCTCGTCACTCAGCTCCCATTTCATGTCGCACTCACTTCTCACGCTTATCAGTTATCAGGGGCGTAAATTCAAAATTTTCATTGGGGGGGCAAGCGGGGGCAAGATTTGCTTCTGGGTAGTGGTTTACTGATCACTGATAATTCTGTTATGTATGTAAGACATAATCTACTTCAATACCAAACTGAATCAAATACTGGGGGCTCTAATGGGCTTGGGGGTGTACCTCCTCAGCCAAGCGGGCGTGATTTTGTGAAAGTATACTTCAAAACTGTGTTTTAGAACGCCTTTTCTATAGCCAATCAAATACCGAAATCCCTATTTTTTGAGCATAAAATATTGATGATATACAGAGTGTCACGAAAGGTGTAACAGCCGGATCCGGAAACCATAGATTTTTAGATATTTTCCAAGTAGTAAGAATCATTTGTCAAAATTAAATTTTAAAGGTATTGTTGGGAAGAGTAAATAATTTCACATTATAGTTGGCGCAACGTAAGTTGACTATTTCCTCCACCCGAGAAATAGCTTCGTTGTCAGATTGTGTGAAATTGGAACTTCTTCTAATGCAAACACATTCTACTGACAGCGTAGCTTCGGAAAAATCATGCGGTGTTGTAAAACTCACTATTTTTTATGATAAACCAGCTGTTCGCAGCTCGAAAATCTAAGTCGATCTGCTTCAACTCTTATGCCCGGTTTTTCCAAGCACACTCAAATTTGAGGGACCCTCAAGTTTACTACACTTTACTACATTCCCTATACTTATAGTAAATGTCAGCTATTCATCAAAATTTGAGGGTCCCTCAACTTTGAGTGTGCTTGGAAAAACCGGGCATAAAACTCCAATTCTCTTCTGCCCGGTTTTTCCAAGCACACTCAAATTTGAGGGGCTCTCAAGTTTACTACATTTCTTATACTTATCATAGAAAATGTCAGCTGTTTATCAAAATTTGAGGGTCCCTCAACTTTGAGTGTGCTTGGAAAAACCCGGCGTTAATCTTTAACATACAATGATTCATGCATATACCGCTCATCTTCTTACTTTGAAACTCTTCTGAGGGCAAATTACGATCTTCCGACTATTTTTGACACTTGGAAAAAATTTCAATTGTTTTTGAACAACTTTCTCGCTTTCACCACCCACTTATCTTCTTAAACAAAAAAAGTTTCTAGATCGTCGAAAATTTCAAGTTTCCTGTTTGAGTAGACTCGACATTGACAAACATATTCGTAAATAGAAACTGAATTGTTGGTCGGATATAAAAAATTCAAAAACCATTAGAAAGCACGAATTCTCCTTTTCATTTTGACATAAAAACATGATTTTTACTACAACCAATGATTGTGAGAGAAGTGATATAGGTACGACAGAAAATAATATTTTCGCACTTTTTCAATTTTATAAAAAAAATCAAATTTCCTTTGAATCCTTTCACCCAGGAACCGTTTTAATGCTACTGGCATGTCGAGGATGAAATTCTACATACAGATATGGGGTCTAATCGAGGATTTGAAGAAGTTTCAATTTCTCACAATCTGACAACGTAGCTATTTCTCGGGTGGAGAGGTAAATAGTCTACTTAGATTGGCCGACTACAATATTTAAGGTATTCTACATGCCATAGTCGATTATTGAGCAGTATTTTTAGGCTGTTTAAGTTGAAAAAGAGTGATTTTCAAGTTTTTCTAAAACCTCAAACAGATTTTTCGCGATTTTTTTCCAAGGTGAGAGAAATTTCCATAGATTAGAACCTTCCTTTTTCATTATCTCCAAATGTGACCAAGTACAGGGGTCCATTTCAGTCAGAATTTCTTATTAAAAACTAGACTAATTTTGTTGAGTTTGAATAATCGTCTACAATTTGATAGCTTTGTGTCGAGCGATCATGTACATACAAAACACTTTTTCTATAGGAGTGAGAACTGGTCACTGGTCCTGGCTGACTGGAACTGGTTAGAAGTTCGTATCTGCAGTTGTTATTGATATATTTGCTAAAATATGAAAATAATCAGTATTTTTCAAGTTCAAAGAGGTTTAACATGGTTACTTGATGCTTCAACTTACTTTTTCTGTGGGTGAAATTTGTAGATGATTCAATTTTAAATAAAAAGGGTTCAGTCAATAAACAGCCTAAATCTAAAATGTCCCACAAACTCAGAAATCAGGTTTGAATGAAACAAAACTAAATGGCCAATTACATTTGAAGAATGATGCTGGGTTTTTCATAGACACTATCGTATCCTAAATCTCTCTCGACGAAATTCATTTTTCTTTCATTTGAGACCAATTTCACACTTTTATGTTCAATATGTTTTGAACTACAGCTATTTAAAAGAACCGTCACACTCCCAAAAACCTCCAAAATTGCATATTATATCACAAAAACGTTCTAAAAATATTGGGATAAGTTATTGGCTTATATTTCTGGAATTATGTTCCTGAAACCCTAGGCTGTCATGAGCAATGTTATGAGACTAAATTCAATTACTAACCATCTGAAAGAGGAAGATTTCCTCTACATTTCATTATAATTTTCGCCCACAGGTTCCCGTTTGGGAGTCACTCTAATGTGAAAATGTTCTTTTTTCAACGAGGAGATTAATATTACACACAGTAGGCTACCATTACTATCTGAAAATTGGAATTTTTTATCAAATTTGACGTATAATATATGAATTTATACTGGGACTCTTATCTTGGGGACTTTTAGTATGTTATTCAGCGCCCTTTTCTGATCATATCTGCAAATTTCCAGCTGGGTTCTCCAACTTTTAATTTTGTTGCTTAGTTTGACTGGACTATTGGGGGCAAAGGGAATGTTTAGGGGGCAACTGCCTCCCGTGCCCCCCAAATTACGCCTATGTCAGTTATCAACATAATTATGTTTATAGTGATCGTCTTATTACTCGCTTCGCTCTGCTAAGAATAGGCCTGGGTGACTGGCCTTATTTTATTTTTGTTTCTTCGGTAGCTTAACAGTTTCTTCGTACTCTATTATATTATAATAATATCTCCAAAAACTATTCATTTTAAATTCCACATCAAAAAATTGATAGGATTGGCTATTATTATTGATAATATTTTTGGAATTGATCATCTTTTCGATTTCTAAGTTCAGTGAACTGATCGTGATCTTAACTGATATTTGAGCTCATATTATTGATTTGAATAACATTGAGAGCTTCATCAAGTTTGTGCTTAGCCTACTCTTTTATCGATAATTATTTATTTATCATACAAATCATAGTAATGGGGGATGTTGGCCTCTTAACACAAAAATATAGAAGACAAGTAGCCCAGGCAAATTAGATCGAAAAAAGGCTGTGACACCAAAAAAATAAGGTATGGCTAGAAATCGTCTTGATCAACTTTAGGCATCCTAAATAAGTTTACTATGAGTTTGCGACGGATTCCGAGGTGTGCATAATACAGAGTGAAGAAAATATCAAAGAAAATATCATTTTCATACTTTTTTTAGCTAATAAACTTTCCAAGAGATTGGTATCAGATCCTACCTTCTATCTTAAACAAGGACCGGGGAATGAGGTTTCAAAAAAGTGGTATTTTTCGAGAAAAATTAAAATTTTACCTTATTCAGTATTTTATTGTTCATATCTTCCGTCTGATCAGTTAGAAAGGTGTATTTCCAAATCCCTCTGGGGATAATTTTAATCTCTACAATCTAAGACCAAGAAAGGCTTCCTGTCTTGTATATTTTTGTGTTAAGGCTTTAAACATGTTTCCTTGCACAGCAACAAATACCATATTTCCACTATTAACCTCCAAAATTAGTCTATATATTCTTGTATTGGAGTTTTATCACTAGAATATTTTTTCCTTATATAATGTTTTGAATCTAAAATTACTATATCACCCTGAATTCAGGTTATTAACAGTTATTACCAGTAGGAAGGACTCTCCAAGGATAATAAACTAAGGACCTCCGTAACTTTCGTAAAAGTTGAATGATCGTGACGAACTATAGCTCATTGTTTTCAGCTCATCAAGGCGGTCAAAATTCATATATCATTTGATAAATTTGATCTAGAATTCTTCTTTGAATTAGAGGAGATTATGTTCTACAATTTGAGCCCAAATGCGACCATTTCCCAACAATGGTTTTCAAGATAGACGCATTTGAACACAATTAGTAGCCTTTTTCTCGGTATATGAGAAATAACTCAAAGTACTCAAGGTAGTAAAATTCTTTAATTTCGATCAAATTCATTTGAATAAGGTAAAATTTTTATTTTTCTCGAAAAATACCACTTTTTTGAAACCTCATTTCTCGGTCCTCGTTTAAGATAGAAGGTTGGATTTGATACCAATATCTTGGAAAGTTTATTAGCTAAAAAAAGTATGAAAATGATATTTTCTGTCAGACGCTTCGTTTTTACGTAAATTGCGAAAAACTAAAAACAGAACCGAAATTTGGTGGTTTTCCAGTCACCCTGTAATATGCACACCTCGGAATCCGTCGCAAACTCATAGTAAACTTATTTAGGATGCCCAAAGTCGATTAAGACGATTTCCAGCCTCACCTTATTTTTTTGGTGGCAAAAGTCTAATTTGCCTGGGCTAAAGAGTATCAGTTAAATAACAAAACAAAGGAAGCACCGAGAGTAAACTTAAAGGAAGTACCGGTAAATGATGAGTAAACGAGTAGTAACATAGCCTCCTTTAACATAAGGGAAGCTATGGTAGTAATCAAATAGAATTAAAAAATTGTGACCTCTTGTTAATTTTATATATGTTAAATTGATGAAATTGTATGCTACTCAATTACATAGTTCAATCCATATTAGTCTATAGATGGATAATTATTTATAGCTTATTAGTATTAAATTGTAATATATATTATATAAATTTTTGTAGAATGTTTTTAATTTCATGATTAATATTTTGAGAATTCTGTTGCATTGCACTATAATTTATAATGTATTTACTGATGATGTGAACAATAGAATTTGATTTGTTTTAGAATATATATATATATATATATATATATTTTCCAGTATATATATTTATATATGTATAATAAAAATTGGCGTAACCGTTAAAATCTAGTGAATGAATGTACGTACTACTAAATAAATGAATAAAATTCGACAAAACCTTCTACTTGAAATTAACAAAACATTTTTTAATTGCTCAATAGTTCACAGAGATTAACTTGAATTCCCTTTTCAGCAGCTATTGGTGTATTCGCTTTGCCTTTTACCGGCTAAAGTCAGGAAGAGTTGTCTCAGCGGGCAACTTTATCGAATTCTGAAGTTTCAAGCTCGATTCCCCATCCACACATTCCCGTAACTCTAAAAGTTCTTGCAGGGAATTTCTGGATCGACGAGGGAAATTTCAAATTTGAGTGCAGCCTGGATATCCACAGGTAGGTGTTTCAGTGACCCTTCAGCTTTCCGGGCCGTAACTTCGAATTTCCAAAGGGCGGTTACACCCTTCTCGTCAGGAAAATTCGCGAGTTTTTTTGGGCAGAATATTTTTTTGCCAATAAGAATAACGGAAGGTAAGTCTTTAATCGCGGAAAAATGAAATCTGATCAACTTGTGAATTTTTCATGGAGTGACACGGGAACAAAACTACTGTGGAATGAAAATAATGCTCTCTTCTTTTGGAAACACAAAACAAACAAACAAAATAGATCTACAAGAAAATAACATGAAAAAATCAAACACTAAAATGATGATACAAATTCTATTTCAAACTCTTTACTGACATAAAAAACCATACGCATACTTTTCAAATTATAGAAGCCACTCCCTTCACCAATCAATCACCTTATTATTTTGATGATTATCTTCTGAATTATAACGTGAGATATTAAAGAATAGATACATTGCAGATTGGAAAAAATTAGGGGAACGTACAAAACTTGACGATTTAATGAAGCTCCAACAGAAATAACTTAGTATTTAACTTTCATTATATTGAGTTGATATTGGAGTAGGAAAGAATAAGCCTTAAAAAATAAGGCATTTTCAGTACAGGAACATAATGGTTCTATTAGACCATTAGGAGAGAGGTTTGCTTCGAAAATTGGTGAGATTGTTTAAAATTTAGGAAAAAAATACAAATTATGATTCAAAATTGGCAGTATGCTACCGATTGACAGCGAAAAAAATTCTAGAGAAAATCAGAAAACCGAAAAAAATATCCCGCTTGAGGCTTCATTGGAATTTTTGTTTTCCAAGGTATTGTCACTTCTGATACTGTTGTACATGATAATACCTATGATGTAATACCCTAATAAATATGTTGGGCTTTATTGGCTCTGTTTCTATGGATAATAATAATGTATTATTCTGATATTCTTGAAACACTACCTATTCTTTTTGAAATCAAATTGTATAGATATCATCAAATACAATATACAGTGATTATCAATAGAAACAGAAACATAGGTATTTTTAAGTTATAAAACTATTTTAACCAGGACTAATGTCAATTATTATTACCAGGACTAATGTCAATTAATGACGGAGAGACCGTATCCATCTATGTGATTGTGCTGCGATCAAAATCTGATAATTATTATTATTGATGTTGATGTATCATGCAGGAAACTATTGGAGCAATGGGATTCGAAGGCATCGTACCATGAAAATAATTTAAACATTTCGTACAACTACTAGTTACTACTATACTTTTATAAATGGACTATTTTATATAAAAATGCAACTCAACGGTGTACTCAAATCTTATAGTAATTGAACATCAATATGATGGAAAAAGTGAGATAGATCCCAGTGTGCATAAATAATGGAAAGGAAAACAATGATTCTATCGATTGGCCAACGCCCTTCAAAGAATTCGATCACTTGAAAACTAAACGAATAACGGAGAGACTATTGAAAATGACATGCCAACATGATAATATTAAATAGAAAATTGTTGAATTTCATTATTCACTTCTACAAAAACTGCGAGGCCATGCATTTAATAATTAATCATGCGGATTACATTTTTTTCAGCAACAATTTTGCAGCATAAGCTTTATAAATGTAGATCAAATGGTCAGCAGTTGAACTGTTTTGTAACTTGACACAAAAAGGCCTCATCTACACTACCTACCTAATTTGTTGAATAAATCGAAATTAATTTGTTCTCTCTATTCGGAAGTGGAAATTTGTGTTAAGCATAAAAGACAACCAACAGGACCCTAGTTCGAGTCTTGACCAGGGAAAAATTATTTGACCATAGCACAATCACATGAATTCGGCCACTCCGTCTTTCGGACTAAAAAGGAGTCGTCATCTCTCATCATCATCATCATCTCTCTCATTACCCACGTACAAGCCTAAGAGCTCATGAGAGCATAAACCTCAGAATTAAATTTTTATTGAATCATTACGTTTTTGATGATTCTCCTCTTAAGGTCCACATCCACTGTCAGTTCTGACTGACAGTTTGAACTGCATGTGACAGTCATAAACTGTAAGTGGATGGGGAATCCGGCAGTCTAAATGGTTGTGAACCGACAGGCCGATCGTTTTACGTACGGTACAGCGGTGAACTGACAGTGGATATGTGGACCTTTACGAGAGCGGAATATGTCATGTTCCAATGAATTAATGCATAAAAGGGTAGCGGGCTGCAGTAATTTCTATTTGTGGTATACAAATTATTGATTATTTGAAAAATAATTCAAAAAATCAATGATCATAATATTCTTTCGAAAAAAAATCCAAGATCACTTTCAGTGATAGAGCATTGATCTATTCATGAAATAATAGATTAGTTTGTTAGTTAGTCACTATGTAAAAAAGGTCAAATGTGAAAGTTAATAATAATTTTACGCTTGTATAAATCCACCACCATTATACTGTATGGGGCGTCCAGAAAGTAATTAATGACCGTGGTTTACATGTAGCTCACATCACATATTTCATAGTTAAATCTCCGAGATGCTTTTATCCACTGCTCTTTATGGTTTCAAAAATAGCAACTTGCTTTTATCAACTTCTTGACAAGCAAAACTATCATTAAATGTTTTTCTGAGTTTATTTCTGACAAGTAAATTCAACTCAATATTCACCTACTTAATTGGAAAAATCGTGGATAAGATTTAATTTGATAAATATCAATTTGACTGATATCATCAAGTTTGATCGTTTCTCTTAACTTGATTTGACAGCAGTAGAAGTTTGAACCTATTTTCGTTCTTTTTATCAACTGGATGAATGTATTGATAAATTTCATGGTTTCCTGAACGAGACTCTCTTTGTACTGGCAAAGTCTTGCAATAGAATTCATACTGCTCTGAATGGGGGACCAATATTTGTCCAAGTACACTTCGGCGTGGTGGAATCTACCTGTAAGGATCTCCCCACCATTAAAAGCCGAACAAATAGTTTTATACACTCTTATGAGGAATTTGATACTTGAGCCGATACAAAGTTTGAAAGCTTTATTGATTTTTGATACAGTTCCATTCAACTGTTGTCAGTGATTGACTTTTTTACCTTTATTATCAATAATTCTGTTGTTCAATCGTTCGACCAAGGAAGAATTCATTTAGGTGATAATTCACATTCTTATCACGATATTCCTGATTATTCCATTGACAATTTGAATTCAGTTATTCACTCAAACGCAATGCAAAGTAAAATAAAAACCGACAACTAGCCTACTCTCAGTTGAATTTCAACAATGCCAAGTGTTCAATAAACCCATAAAATCTTAGATTGAAAAATTCCTTCATATATTATACCGTAGCTCCAGTTTCTCAGTCTTCTATCAATTATCAGATCCTTATGATAGTTCATATTCATCATCTTTAGATACAAATATTTTTGTGAATGGTTATAGTTAAGTAATAATATGATTGAATTCTCAGACATTCGAAGGTCCAAACAGAGACATGGGACATGGGCGTTGACATGAAATGCATAGTGACTCAGTGACTGTTTAAAAACATCAAAAGTACACTTGAAACTCTAATTTGTAGAAATAAATTCGATTCCAGACTTTGAATGATTAGAATTTTGAAGCATTCAAACAATTTTTCTGACTTTATGTAGTGGGAAGTAAAAAGTGTAGTTTACTCAAACAATATCAATTCATGAACAGTTAGTTGTGCGTGTGAGTGATATTCGGGATAACAATAGAATAAAGGTAAGAAATACTTTTTATTACGTCAATTTCAAACTAATTTTCTAATACACGATGAAAAAGTAGTCAAGTTGAAGCTTGAAGGAAGCACGAAGCTTGTTTATGTTACATTTCAATCGATAATTTATTATGAATTTTCTACTCATATTAATTATGGGTGCAATCTGATTACAGTAATCAGACTGATTTTATAGTTGTCTCTGTAGTTATAATCGAGTAAACCTACTGAAGTGAGTTATAATGAATATTATTGAACATATTCACAACTATGAAAAAATCCAATAATTGTGTTTTATGAGTGACGAAGAACTATTTCAAATGGATGAATTGTATTATCTACTACAAATGGACAAATAAATTTAACATTTCAAGATTGTTGCTTTTTCACTGTATGCGAATAATTTTCAACTCGATCTTTTATTCAACCTTTTTCTAATAAATTATTACAATTTCTCCCCTCTCGTCAATTTATATAGATTTCGCAATATTTTTTCCCCATCAAACTTTTCAATCTCACTAAAAATAGAAAGCCCAAAGGAACCTCGATAAACTTAATGGAAGCCTTTTAGCCAGGTCTTCTCTTTTAAGATCAAAGCTTTAGTTCAGTTAGAAATCACCCAAGTTCTCCGAAGATGATTCAGGATTTGGGGATTGAGTTCCAGAGAGGAAAAATTAAGAGAAAGGGCGTTGTACGTGAGGTAGGAATTGAGAGAAGCTCGGAAGGTGATCACTCGAGAAAGAAGATTTTTCTCTCGCTTTAATTATTATCACTGGAATTTTCCACGAAAGTTGCGAAACTGAAAAGTTGTTGCGTTGCACCGGAAACATAATCAGCTTGTGAATCAGGAAGCAACTATTTCCACTGTAAATAATTGAGTTCTAATAAATTTTGTAGAACGTGCTGTATCTTCCCAACAAAAAGTATCTCCACTGCAAAGCAAAAAAGCAATCTACTAACCGACCGTAATAAGTATTGAAGATAAAAACTATTTCCACTCAGGTTCCGACAAAGTTTGAGATACATGTCTGGCTTGAGGATCTATTGAATTTAATTGAATTATTCTCCTCCCAGGACTTTTTCAGTAATCGACCACGGTAAATGAAATTCTTAGCAATTATATAATATAATTCAAAGCCCTGTATTTTTCTTTTTTAGAATTTTTGGGGAATTTGTTGGACATTTTACATGTTAGTTATTTTATTAAGAGGAGATTATTGCATAGTTAAACATAAAGACGATAAATATATTACTAAATTCGATATTTGAGAAATTCATGCTCATCGTTTGAAACCTATAATATTCTAGCAATAGAGGCAGTGTTCGGAATGCCTTGTCATTTGAAGACTATAGATTCCTCATGGCAAGCTAAGATTTCTAGGATGCTCCAGTGTCTTCTGGGAGTTTGGGGTTAACATTCACGATGCTTTCAGCGCTCATCGAGCTTAGGGTTAATGAAATTTCAAATCTAGGTCATCTTCGCCATAGTCCTGCATTTCAGAGGTTACGCAGTGCTAGCTGATAACAATCACGATATTCAAATCACAGGGAAGTAGAGTTCTTTGAAGATTTTAAATCCCATCACACTAGAAATAGCTCATAGATAAGTTATTTTTCTGCAAGACCGATTTGTGGATTTTCAACAGATTTTTCAGTCTATTTTTCATTTACCAGATGATTTCATGAAAAGTACGGTTATTTAGCTGTTCTGGTGCACAAAAATAAGCAACAAGAGACTAATCCAATATTGTGAACTCATTGTATTTAGTATTTTTGTTGTTGAATAAATAAATAAGAACATACATCATAAAGAACCGAATAACTGACTTATTAATAGGCCTACTTTCTGAATTGATTTATAATAAAGGACTTACAAACGACTCACTAACTGCGACTTATAGGCGTTTAC
Source organism: Sogatella furcifera (assembly GCA_017141385.1). Classification (NCBI taxonomy): domain Eukaryota; kingdom Metazoa; phylum Arthropoda; class Insecta; order Hemiptera; family Delphacidae; genus Sogatella; species Sogatella furcifera. Next base: position 16,620,963 of record CM029554.1, read on the forward strand.
TCAACGTGGCCTACAAATGAAAGTTTAATGAGTATTAATTTTCAATTTTAATGAGATTGAAGTTCAAGATTTCAATTTCAAAGAATGAAAAAAGCAAGGTCCCTAACATTCACTATGTTCATGAAAATAATATCACTAATATTACTCATGTAATAAATAATTGACATGACTTGATTAGGTGAGATTGTAATAAATCATTTTTTTTCTTATTTGTCAGTCTATTTTCTCTTTCCCAGTGAATAATTCAAACATGAATCTACCATCATAATCAATAATTTAAAAAACCGTCAGGTAATAACATACTTATTTTTATTCACATTTCATATTACAAGTAAAGTGTAAATATGAATAAAATTTCATTTGAACCCTCTGAAATAGAAATGGACACCAATTTATTTGTTTGAAGACTGTCGTGATGACAATATTATTGACAATAATTCTTCATTGCTTGCTAGAATTCGTTCAGTGCTACATGCTAATCTCCATCTCTCTTGTATGAAACTCGTGTTCGTCGAATGAAGAACAGAAGAGGAAACATTCACATCCTTTTTTACGTTGGAATGTTTTTTCTTCTTTTATACGGGACAGCAAAGATACGCAGATTGCACTGCGTCTACAACGTCGAGTAATAATTTATTTTGGACAACATTTTTCGTTTGTGTAATTTGGTAGTGTAGCAGTCGTTAAAAATGCAAGTACCAAACTGACCGCGGGGAGGTTCATGTTGCTCTACTCACAGAGGAAATCAACTTCACCCCGTGGGAAAGGGCAGAACAAGCCGGATAACTGAAATGAAACTTTGGCTACACCCTTGCCTCAGAGCTTGAGGGTTTATTCCTCCTACCCAATGTATATTTCTTTGAGAAATTCATTTCAGGCCTATAATTATTTTCTAGTTTTTGAAAACCATACATTATTCGATTCAGATTCATTTAAGAAAATCAACAATATAAATAACTACTTACTCATTTGAATTTTTTTCCACACTCAGCCATTTCCCTCACGGTACTTCAAAAACATGATAAATCCACTATTAAATCAATCTGAAATTCCCTTCATAATTTTCTATTATTATAATAAATTTCCTTATAAATATCATCTCCCATTACATAATTATTGGAAACAGAATATCTCCACTTGTAATTATGAGTAGGCCCTATCTATACATCATTATCCATATTATATCAATTCGAATTTGTAAGAAACCCCTTTACTAGTGGGATGCAAGGTACTATGTAACACTTCCCATACTTATTTTTGTTTCCAGTATGAATGCAGCTCAAGGATTTGTCTTGGCACTTTGTTTGGATGGATGACTAGTATTAAACGAATTTCCGTTTCAAATTTCACCATATAATATGGCTTGTTCGAGGTTTCAAGAACCAAGCTGAATAAGGTGGCCCACCAGTAAAAAAGGGGTTCAAAACGTTTCTCTTACGATGTGGATTTGACCAGTATTAAACGAATTTCCGTTTCAAATTTAACCATATACCGGTATGTAATATGTCTTCTTCTAGGTTTCAAGAACCAAGCTGAATGAGGTAGCTCACCAGTAAAAAAAGGGTTCAAAACGTTTCTCGTACGTGGCGAAATTTACTGCTGTGGATTTTAATTTTCAATGGATTAACTATTTTCCTATCAATGAAATCTATCATGGTTACAGTATTCTATATTGATGAGAAAACAAATAAATATAATAATATATAATACTGAGTTTGATCGAAATGGTGGAGGAAGGGGGGTAGGAGGAGGAGGAGGAGGAGGAGGAGGAGGAGGAGGAGGAGGAGGAGGAGGAGGAGGAGGAGGAGGAGGAGGAGGAGGAGGAGGATTAGAAGCGAGAAAGAGTGGGAAATAAAGAGAGAATTTGAAATAGAAAAAGAGAGAAAATGGAGAGATTGAATAAGAGAGAATGAGCTATAAGAGAGAATAAAATAGAACGAGCAAGAGTGAGATTCTTTGCCGCGACTTTCACTTTTGTCAGTCACCGCGCTGACCTTGATAATACAGGTTACTGTTATCTTTCTCTAGCTTTAGAACTCACATAGCATTTGTTTCAACAGATTTATTTCGCTAAATGTATGGCCCGTTGGTCTAGGGGTATGATTCCTGCTTTGGGTGCAGGAGGTCCCGGGTTCAAATCCCGGACGGGCCCTAATTTTTTCTTACTTTTGGTGAGATGGTACAATATTACTTGGATTGGTTAATAGTTCAAACTTAAAATGTCCAAGGAAATAACTTTTCAAAGTTAATTTGTTGCTCAAAAACGTTATTTCGGAAAAAATCGAGCATAAATTGAGTTCGAAGAACTTTATATGGATGGTAATGTAGGTTTTTGTGATAATATTGTATTATAAAAATTCATTCCAATTCTATGATAATTATTTTGTAAAATCTTGATATCATCATATCGAAAACAAAATTCTTAAAAAAGACTAATTTTCTTATTGAGCATTGTGATTTCCAATATTTTCATATATTGATAATTTGTGATGTGGAAAGGTTATTCAAGTTCAATGTGTCTAATACTTTCAATTGGATCATGTCATAGAGAGTAAAATTAAGTTTGAAAATGGAGACTTGGAATGATTAAAACCGTTGAGAACTCTTCCTGGAATAGTATATTACATAATGAGTTTGGAAAAGGCGTTTTTACAAAAGAATAATTATGTTCTCCAAACGAGCGGTACGCGAGTTTGGAAAATAATTGTGAGTTTGTAAACTTTTCCACACGAATTATGTACATTTTTTTCCGTCATACTAGACTGAGAAGGATTCATTAAAACCTCAAACAACTGAAAACATTAACTGAAGCCAACATAACCTCAACACAACACTAGCAGTAGCACAAAACAAACGCACACAGTGAACTGTCATGGCGGCTCGTTTATTCATACGTCGGAGTTCGGAAAAAACAGCTGTGCTAGATTTTCAGTGCTGTAATTATCATCGCGATGATGACTAGTGCCGTAATAATCATCAAAATGATTATTCCCGCATTCAGAACAGCTGATCTTTGATTCTCCTGTAAACGGCAATTTTCCAAATGCAAATCTAGCTTGGAAAGTTGTGTATTACATACGAGTATGGAGAAAAAATACATGTCGGCCTAATGAATGTACACTTCAGCAGTTCAGCTTCATTGATCCAATAATTTGTGTTTGTTGCCTTTACCTAAGTGAATGAGAATCACGAGCAAAAGTAATTGAATAATAAAATTAACTTCTGGTATTTTTACAAATAAGGAATGGAAAAAAACTTCCAAAAATCAATATTTTGGTAGTAACTATGGTGTACTTTGTCAAAGATAAATCACAGTATTAGCGATGTTGTCCAAGTCCACGATTAGTCTCCTGGGGAGAACTAAACCCCGAGAACCCCTGGGAGGCTGGTATAAATACACATCTCTATGTCAATAACACGTAACGATACTGTAATAGACAACAACCGATACTGATGACGAATTAATACGGTATTTCCGTGCCTAACTTTCAGTTCAATTTATTGGATATTGAATTTTTTATGCGGCTAATTCAAACATGAGATTTACACTCGGGATTATGCGAATATAATTCAAGGGTCCTATAATATATAAATAAAATGTCCTACAGTATTATTGTCTACTGAAATAATAATCGTACAAGAATCAATAAATTTTTGATACTTATACCCTGCAAACTATTTATTTGCTTCTTTAGCTGACAACACAGAGTTGAGTTGACAACTGATGTTGAGCATCTATTGTCTCTTCTGATTTCGAAAACATCATCTAGGCATAGATGAATGACAACTTTGATTGACAACATAAGCTTTTGGAGCGCCCAAGGAGCAGACAAAACCGCCTGACTTTTTGACGTCAGCTATACTTATACACAATAATGCACATGAATAATGATGGTTGAGAAATAATTTACGTCTCGGCTCCCTCAATGATTATATTACTAAGCGATTGTGGCATTCCCTTGTCCCTTCTTGGACAATCAGTTAAATTTAAGAAGCGGTTTGTCCCAGTGGTAGAGAGCGTCTAATCGGTGAGATTAGATAAGTGACGTGCCTCTACCATCACCGTTGTAATGGTGACCGGTTCCTCTGAATTCAATTTATGAGCCTCAAAAATCGCTTCCCGGTGGTTCGGAACCCACCTAAAGCAGTAGGTCCATTCATCTCTCATCATCATCCTTCCCATTACCCACGCACAGGCCCAAGATCCCATGTGGGCATCACCCTCACAAAAAAAAAATTATGTTTCTATTTATTGGTAGCTCATATCTTATGCCACGTTTACACGGAATGTTAATAACATTTGTTGATAACTTTTTCGAATAACGTATAATTATATAGACTTATATATTATATAACTTATTATATAAAAGTTATTAATAAATGTTTTCAACATTCCGGTGTACACGTGGCTTTATACATTTCTGTCTGACTTTGAAGTTTATGAGATAACTACATACTCTGTAACTTAAACCATGAACTATTGATGAGCTATTGATAAACTATTGATGAATCTAGATCTAAATAGTTTATTTCTCATCAAATGCAGTAGAACAGATTCAATACATTTAAGCAAAACATCAACAATAAACAGTTGCATCCAATTTCACGGTATAAACGTTCCCATATTCCTTCAATTATGATTCAGTAGCTTATTGCGCTGATTCAGAAGATTGAAATAGGAGTAAGCGGCACGAGTGACCTGAAAAATGGATTTTTCATTTATTATTGAAATGGAGCTTAACAAAAACAATTCAATTGATGAAAGAAATCGAACTTTAAAATAAGTTAACAAAGATAATAAACATGTGAGTGAGCCATCAACCATTTTTTCATCTTTCAAGCATTGTACATTATTATTAGTTTACACTCCCTTCATGATCACAAGAAGATAGTTCTTACTTTTTAAGTTCTCGATCTATTGAAATAATCTTCTTGAATCAAAATTCAACTTCCTGAAATACCTAGTTAACGATTGAATTGACTGAGTCAACACAATTACAACTACTTTATAAATCATACCACAAACATAAATTAGACAGCAGTCAATCATCATTGTTATTTTTCTTGAATCTGATATTGTGATAGCTGTAATGAAATAACCTAGAATGAATTTTACAAGATCCACTACTCGCTGCTATTACTGACTCATGTATTATTAAACAATACTTGACTTATTTTCTTTAGTAATACTTTAGTAATAATGAACATTACATTAGATTACTTGGACGCAGGGCCGCATTTAGCAGTTCAGCGCCCCTAGGCCTACAGACCAAAAAGCGCCCCCTCACCCTACACCTGAACTCCTCCCCCTCACCACGGACTATGACGACACCCCTATCCCCCATACACATAACTTACATTATTTTTCTCATAACTGTTTCAGATTGAAGAAATATATTAATTTAGGCTAATAACTCAGTAAAATATACTAATTATTCTTGATGATATTGTACTGTCAAAAGTTATTAGGATGGTGTGTTTAATAACTTGAAAAAATGTGCGTTTTTAGTACCTAAAATTTTTATTTCAACCCTAAAATGATAGCCTACAACTTATGTTTCTGATGGACAACATTCACAAAGTATGAAAATAAGAAATAATTACATTACGTTGAGATTTATAATGTAAATTTATACTTAATAAACAATCCTATTTTAGTGCTTCATTAGAAAGCTCGGACTAACAAAGTCCAACTTTTCTGCAAAAAACATTTAAGGTCAAAAAACACGTGTGATAACTATAAATCATACTTCATAACACTGTGAACACATAAAACTGTCGGTCGCTACATTGTTATTGTTAGATATTTAAAGTTTAGTTTATTTTCTTTTGAAGATAAATAAATATTTGCTGCTAGCTGCACAAAAAATTTCGATCGCTTACCCGATCATATCTTGCGCCCCCCAAAATTTTGCGCCCTAGGCCTGGGCCTAGTGGGCCTAATGGGAAATGCGGTACTGCTTGGACGTATTTCCCCATCTATGCTGAAACTAAAGTTATATCAAATCAACTATATAGTCCATGTCTGTCCATGCTAAGAAGACATCCCAGCAAGATGGGAAAATGACTCCAGTTATAAATTTGATCTCAAATTGTCATTTTTGATCTCAATTTTTGTTTTGGACAGACTATACAAAATGTTCTCTAAATTCACAGAGCCTTTGCTAATACCAAAACAATGTTTCCTACAATTTGAGACTAAATTGATAATTTTTTAACCAATATTGATGGAGCAGGAGTCATTTTCCCATCTTTCCAGGATGTCTTCTTTGCTTGGACAGACTATACTAAATATTCTCTAAATTTTCCAAAGCTCTTGCTAATAATAAACGAATCTAATCTATTGAGCTACTGTGGAAAATGAGATTGGTTACTGACGTTTGCTAGGTTCCTTCTCTCATTGGTGAACGTGTTGATGAAGGAAAGTTGCGGGATGTGAGTGTTTCTAATCATGAGAATGAGGAATGCCTTCTGAATCCAAACAGGCTTGTCAGATCCACAAAAATCGTACAAAGCGTTTCTCACATTCTCAAACTGCAAAGAAAATATAGTTATTTATCAGTGAAATGTGGATTCTTAATACATCAATAATATTGTTATTAAAATTGGTACAGTCACAGAGAGTCATCATCTCAAGATTTTATTTCAGAATAAAATTAATAATTATTATTCATGACTTCAATCAATCATTTTTCTAAATCATGAATAAAATTCATTCAGTTGTTCTTCAATGAATATAAGAAGCTCAATACTCATTTGAAAAAGTTCAAAGAATGAGTTGCACTTCATACGGAATACTCGTAAGTTACACAAAATAAACCTATATTATAGAATGAAATAATACAGTCTGCCCAAGCAAAGAAGACATTCTGGAAAAATGGGAAAATGACTCTAGCTCGGTCAATATCGGTTCGAAAATTGTAAATTTTGTCTCAAATTGTAGATCAGAATGTTTCCTACAATGTGAGACCAATATTGACCGAGCTGGAGTCATTGTTTCATCTTGCCAGAATGTCATCTTTGTTTGGACAGACTATAACTTATAGAAGGATAGGCTTGCAACTGATGCACGAGTTCTTCATTACTTTTCAGGCTTGAGTTAATATTGTTTCAAATTAATTTTTGATTAGGTGATAAAGAAATGGTTAATTATTGAAAACAGCAAATTATTAATGGAAGGAAGCTCTGGCTATTATTTTCTCTTCTCTCTACTCACCGTGACTCAACGGTGGGTCGAAGGGTAAAACAAATGTATTAAATTATTCACTCTATAATCGAATTGGTTTCAACGATGACTGACAGAAAATATAAGATAGTAATTGTAATTTATTTGATCAATTTGTTTCGATACTAGCTGCTAGCCTACTAGCGATAGAAGATTGAAAAGTGAATAGCCCTTTTTTCGATCAAGAATCTAATTAGCAATTTGATTACAGCAGATCCGCTAATTATCCATTCAATAATTTATTATTTATATATCCATAAAATCGATATCAACTTAGATGGAGTAAATGGATATGTTCAACTTCAATCGAACCAACAAAGTAATTATAATTTAGCTTCACATTATTGAACCACCATTGTAGGTAGATCTGTTCCCTCAAAATAGTAATTTAGTAACTCCAATGTCTGTTTGCAGCAGAAAATGATGAATAAATGATTAGTTTCCAACTGCAATTCCAGTTTAATAATTTCTCGTTGCTTGGTCCCTGAATACACTGATGACCTGGACTTGAATATTATCTGTCATTTATTTTGACATGCGGTGCAATATGGAAACAGGTCATCTATTCTACACTCACCATCCATGCACCTGAAGCAATTATTTTGTTTTTCAAGGATTGGAAACTTATGATTAGAGTTGTGACAACAACAGTATTGTTGAAATGATAATACTAGCTCAAGTAGGTTCATATTTTACCAAGCATCAATCATCAGATTACAATAATAATTATTATTATGTTCTCTGTGTTCAATAAAATGTTCTCTATGGAGAAATACATTTCATAGGATGTGGGCGTATACATAGTGGCTTTATTATTATAAGCGTATGCCATATTTAGTGGGGAGTCCCAAAAGGATGTCCAATAGTGGCTTAAAAGATGAAGATAAAAATTAAGATGTCACCAAAGTTGATATAAATGAATTAGCTGTGGTAATCGAACACAATGGAATAAATGGAAGTGAGCATATTATTTGATAAAAATCATCTTTCTCATAATCTTTTCCAGAGTTCTGTGGCATTACTGTAATGATAACTTAACATTGCTGTTGAATTCAATAAAAAGGAGTATAGATCGATTTTAAGTGGAAAACTATTGAAAATCGTGAATGAAGAACTGATGATGTGACAATTAATTGAAGTATTCAATAAAATGAACTAAACAATATTTTTCAACAGAATAACGATTAATTTGTTGATACACACCTCTTCTTGTATGCCTTGACCATATTCAGAATAGACATAGCAGAACGCAATAATTGAAGCTCCACGAAAACAGCATTTGAGTTTATCTGAAATTGCGCCGTTCTGAAAAAATACAATGAATTATAGCCTAGAACTAGATTAAATAATATTATGAATGATCTACAAGGAAAGAACTACAGGAAACCCCTGTAATGGTTTTTTTACAGAAGTAATTGCTGGAAATATATTTAATTCAGTCATTTGGTATCAAATAGTTCAAATATTCAATAAAATTTCCTCATCAGAGCTGCAGCTCATCAATATTTTAGTCAGTTTGCAATAATTCAGATACGTTTTAATGACTGCAGTAGCCTAAAAATCCAATGTATTCCAATAGATAGTTGTATCAGTATTATGCATGTGTGTCAGATTCTGTAATATTTTTTACAAAGTATGAATAATGATGCAGGAAGGAAAATCTTGTATCGGTCGACTGTTCATTTGACACATGCATCATATTATGGATCGTTTGGAATTGGATTATTGTATAGGCTAATATTTGAATTAAATGAATCATCGACTAAACACGGTTCAAGAGATTGTATCGTACATTCTCTTTATGATGTTGAGCATACCACGTCTCTACCAGTCATCGTCCGTACGTGCTACCTACTCCGAAACAGCTTTCACTTTCCACAACAATTCGTTCCAATTATGATAACATGAAAGTGAGAATGCAACGCTGACTTTTACTATCAACGAAGGCCCGTTGGTCTAGGGGTATGATTCCTGCTTTGGGTGCAGGAGGTCCCGGGTTCAAATCCCGGACGGGCCCGACATTTTTTTTTATAAAAACAATTGGTGTGTACAAAATTTATAATTATTTTTGTACTTCATCAATTTAAAATAAACCACAACTTCCATCCGAAAAATGATTAAAGAAACATACGTATAAAAGGGATTTATTTCAAGATTATACACAGTTCATACTACAAATCTAGTAAGTTCTACACAATATTATAAAGTAGTATTTACTCACCGGCATTAGAGAAAGACCTATACTGTATATGGTAGAAGGGAGGAGGGGCTATCAATAATAAACAAATCTTGAGATGGGATTCCTTCGAGTATCTGATGAATAGAGGTAAAGAGTAATAAGGTTTAATACATCAGTATTATCTGAAGTCAAGGGTTTAAAATAGTAAGAAGATGGAAATAGAAAAATAAGAAAACCAACTTGTGTTCTATCAACACATTCAACTTATGCTTTTTCCACTCTGAACTGTTCTACATGAGAACTATTCGAGCTATTGATAGCTGAACAAGACTATTCAAACATTGCAACAACATGAACAGGCATTGTGAGGAAAATGAAGCTGTAGCTTCGACTGTAGGCTATTGTGATTGGTGTAGATGCGTAGAATAAAGTGGGGTAGGGTTGAGGTTCTCTGTTGCTGTTTGCCGGGTAGCCTAATCAGCGGCTTAAAAGGGGCTGCATTTAGATAAGGGGAGGGGGCTAAAGAGAGAACAGTGCACATCGCCCTAAAGCGCTGGAATGTATGAAATGATGATGTGTGGGGGAATGTTTCTTTTTCAAAACCAATAATTTGTTTTAATAATAGGAAGCAGGCAAAACTATTCATAAACTTGGGGAAAATGGAAAAAAATCGTGCAAGTTGATTTCAATTTAGTTTAAAAACCTTATGGCCTACACAAATGATATTAAATGAAAAGACGAGATATTGCCAAACAACAGATTTATTAGAAATGGAGATACCGGTTTCGGTAGAAACCAGTTTACCAGAGTCCAATAAAAACTGCAACAGATAATTTGATATGCTGTTAAAAAACATGAAGAATTTTTTATGGAAAATTATCTATAATGGCAGTACAAAAAGACCTATGAAAGAAATGGAAAGAGGACTATCAATGAAACAAATCTCGAGAAGAAATTCCTTCGAGTATCTGATGGAATTCTGTACTATGTAGAGGTAAGAGGAATAAGGTTCCTCAAAAATAAGAATAGATGATAATAGGCTAGTGCTAGATCATAATATAAATTCAGAATGAATAAACAGGCTGTAGTTCCTCTATTGAGGAACTAGATTAATATTTCTGATCGACAACTGGAACTGGGAATATAGATCAAATATCCCAATAATATTTACGCTTAGCCTATTTATAATAAAAACAACGCTGATTCATGAAATTACATTATAGTACTCACTTGGAAGCTGATTATGGCCAAACAGATTTGAATGCAGACGAAAGCATTGACATAGAAAATCATGTACGAGTTGCCTTTGCTCAACTGATTCATTTTTCTGAAAATAAGTGAATGAAAATTACAGCATCCATTGAAACATGGAGAGCTAATAGACTGATAGTACGTATTGATTGAACACAAAATTTATTTGTTCTCCTAGTCTCCATTTCTCTAGTTCCAGAAGCTGATAGTGACGCATTAAATAATATTTTCACCATAATGAGAGAAATTTACTTAAGAAAGATAAGAATGTGTAATATCTATGGCAGAAAATATTGGGAATATTTTGAGAATAATAATTCATCAATGAGATACTGGATGAATAAAATAATTGAAAACTAAAATAGAGCGTTTGTTCGTTATTTTATGAGATTGAAATTTGTTCATTAGCACAAAAAATATAGCATTCAATTGTAACTCATATTCAACCGCAGATCGTGAACATACTAAATCATAGGCTGACTTCATCCTTTCAATGAAGTCTAAAATATCTGACAAAAGTGGAGTCAATTGCGCAATTCAGATGTCAATCACTTAATTACAGACGTTGAACTTAAATTCATTTGAATTGCAAATGAAGTAAGACAAATTGTCACTCAACAAGATTATACGATTTTTAACAATACCAATATTATAGCTGTACACTTATTTATTTATTTCATTGAAAATACAATTGAAGGAACAAAAAAACAGAGCGTTTGAAAAAACATTGAATTCAAGAACATGTAAAATGAGAGGAAAATCTTGTACCATGAGTCTAGTCTAGATATTGAGGTGGTATCATGAGTAGCCTGGATATTTTTATAATAAAGTTCTCAACTTTTACTCGTTATAAAAAGAACAGCACAGATAGTAAACGATAATTCCAATAAATCCTAACTCGTTCATATTATTGAACGAGCGATAGCGAGTTCTTTCTTTTGACTCAAGGCCAGAGTCGTTGTCCGTCTGTTCGTTCGTTTGTTTGTTTGTTTGTATGTTCGACAATAACTTTCGAACGCCTCAATTAATTAAATCCAGAACATATATTCTTCATACTTCTATACAGGTCAAGTTCTTTGGACAATGAAATCGACCGACTCCTTCATCCTTTTTCAGGCAAAAAAAGGATAAGCTCTCAGCAACAATATATCTATATATACTCCGGCATGTATTAAATTTCAACACAATAATCACGGCTGGAAAATGTCATAAGGAACTTGAATAATTTTATTTTTTTGAAAATCCATCTGATTACAGTGGAACAGCTGATTGAATATTAGCGGCAAATTTGAAAATATTATCATGAGAAATAATAATGTTCTCAAATCAATAAATTGTTTCATGTGAAGTCATATGTTAATATTGATTTCAAAATTTAAACATGTGATAGGAGTCTATTTATTTGAACAGCTGACAAAAGGCGGCAAATTTAAATGATTTTACCATTGGTTATTTTCCAAGTATTCTTGTTCAAGGAAGTTGGTTGTTCAATTTGATTTCCATGCTTTAATCAGTAAGACTAATAAATAAGTCAGCCGTGCTTTTCTACGGGATTTGAAGAATGCTATATAGGAGATCTCTAATAATTTATACGATTTATCTGAACTATCAAAAAATTCCATTCTTGAACGAATCTCTACAATGTTTGTTTTCAATTTGATACACTGAATAATTTACAAGTTCTGTTGAGTTTAGAACAAGAGGCGATCAATATGACTCTACAGAGTGTTCCAAAAAGAACTAACTCAACTACTAACACGGTATTCTTGGAGCTGAAAGAAAACAGAACATATCATTGGCTAACCACCGAATTCTCCTTAGTTTTCCTCTAATCCGCCCTTCCATTATTTTAAGACTTTTCATCATACCTAGATAATGGATAGACTCTACACGAAGTTTCAATAGTATGTATGGTTTTCAGAAAAAATAAGGGAAATTTATTACATCCATATTTGTAAATTTGTTAGAATTGTTCACTGAACTATGTTCAGTTCTTAATAGGTCTACTCTGAATTCTTGCAGTCAAGTCGTCTTGAACAAGTAGGCCTACGTTTTTATTGGTGCATTGGCGGCAGAAGAGTTGCGGATAATGATGTATCAAAATATGATCAAACAATTGATCAAAATATACCGTACAAAAAGGAATCATACATCAGTATTCAATAAATCTAGGTATCGTATTAGTATGATTTGTGGTTCATATTTTTAAATGATTAGAGCAATAAGTTGACTTTGAGGGTTCGCACGCGAGTTCTTCAGCCCATTGGGCTTACTAGTTTTAAAACGCTTTTTTCTATTTTATGACTGTACCTGAAAATTCTCTGATGATCCATAACCAACATCCTCACACGGCTCTTTATGTCAGTTTGAAAGTTGCTATTAAAGGCATTATCATCCAAATTTAAAATATTCCCCAAGTACATTTCATCCAGTTCTTTTAGTCTCACCAAGAACATCTTCAGCTCAACTGCTACAGCCGTATATCCAGTTACACAGAACACATATATAGTAGCCGTGATGTCATAACAGATGTATAGATACAAACAATGTAATATGGTAACCAATACATAATGCAGAATTGTATCCTGAGGTGGAGCTACGTATTGGAATGGTATTTCAATGATGCAGGGTTTCGGAAGTTTTCCAATTTCCTGATTTCCACTTGTCAAATAAGTCAAGATACCATGAATTGAGTTGAAACTATAACTTATGTAGAGACACTTTGTGCTATGGCCAGCCATTATCAAGAAGCTCATGCCTTCTTTGTTTATTTCATCCAACATTTGTTGTTTACGGCTTGATTTGTGTTCGGTTTCATCTTTCTCATTTGATTCGGAACTGGTTAAAGCGTTTAAAATGGCTCTGAAAGAGGAAAACTTAGAGCAGGAATCAATAGAGTAAATCTCTCAAAATTCACTTGATAGAAAATTCCATAGTTTAAGCAATCAGCATACTTTCTATTGAGGATAGAAAATTGTTGAATTGTTGAGATTTGATCTCTCCAATTCTGAAATCGAAAATACAGATCACAGAGCTGTGAGGGATTTTTAAATGAATTTGAATAGCATAAAAAGAAAATCGATAGTGCAATATCGGTTGGAAGAAATCTTCTCTTCATCAAATTTAATAATCTCCTTGAATCAATAAATCTAAAATCTTATCCCTTTGATTATTATTATCAGTCTCAATATTACTTTTTTAAAGTATGTTCCAACGTCATTAAAAAGATTGTGTATATCATTTTCGGAAGTTGTGACTTCAAAATCAGGCTTTTGAAATAAGAGATCTTATAAGCTTGCGATACTGAGAGGAAAAATAAGGCTATGTGCACATGCACAAGCTATCAAATTAATGGAAGTCCTGAACTTGTTCATGAATCGGAATAAAGCAATCTGAATTTGAGAAGATTATCAAAATTAGACTGATGACAGATAAATTTAATCTCATCTCTAATAGCAATTCGATTGCATGCACAATAATTATCAATAATAAATTAAGACTCAGAATTTCATAACCTCTCTGACACATTTTGATGCACTAATAGCCAGTTTCACTTGAAACCAATATTGAGTTCAACCACAGTGGAATGCATATCCTTTGGATTTGTTCATTAGTTCTGTGAGTTAACAATAAAATGACGTTGCTGAGAATCAATTTTATTTTTATACAACTGCCTGAATGTTCATATTCAATGTTTTTTTGCTATTCCGCATATTTTATCATCTTGTGTAGCGTTTCCCAATGTCGGTCACTACCCACCAGTGGTGAGTCGAAATCAAATTACGGCGATAAAAATCAATTTCATTCTTGGCAACTGTTTTATAATTAGAATGTTCATTTCAACTGACCATTTTGTGCTATTCCGTCCATTCCGTTTATTCTCTAGTGATTATGTATTTGAAAATTGTATCAGATATAAATTTTCAATCAATTCTACTGACCTATTCCCGAAAAGTCCGAAGTGTTCTGTAGTGAGCAGCAGAAGGAACAGAGCATAGTTGAGGCATTCCAGAGAGAATAGCTTAGTTTTGAAGTCACACTCGGCCCAGTTAGTGACTGTTATCACAAGAGCCTGAACGAAGTAGTAGACTATTACCGAGTAGAGTATTTTCTCAGCCATCTTGAAATGCACGTCCCTCGACTCCTGTTCCGAATTTGAACGGTTGGTTTGCTCTCCGTTCCATTCTGGTGTTGGATTATTCTCTCTTGTCTCATCAATATTCTGTAAAATAAGATAATATTCTGTTAGATTGCGATTGTTATAAGTATAACTAATCTACAAATTTTGGTATTGAAATTTGGGTATACAAAATTCAAGAGTTAAAAACGGAATGATAATTATTAAACAAAGAGGGTAACACAATACACGCAAAAATATTATCTAATCAATATGATTTTATTAGCAATTATCTAATTGGATATGAAGATATTAAGATATTAGGATTGGAATAGGTAGAATAGATTGGCTGAGAGATGGAGCGAAATCTAAAAAGGGTGAGAGTTTCAAATAAATTTAAATGTAATTGTGCCACATATAAGGCTATAATTAATATTGTTCGAATTAAATTGTCACACATGATAAGAAGATGCTAAAATTTTGATAAGTAGTGATCTTATTATATTTGCTTCGATTTTGGTGTTCAAGTATTCAAGTAGTTCTGTTCAGTCAACAATTGCTTCGACATTCAAGTTCAACTGAGAAATTGATATTTTGTGAACTTTATAGATATACTTTATTGATATTTTGTGATATTTTATAGAATAAATAAATCCTGTGTTACAGGTACAGTTCGCGTTAGCGAACTATATGTATAACGGCCGTTATACATACAGCCGTTGTACATGTGGTACCAATGTCACAATCTGAGTGTAGCCTATTGTAAAGTGTTCTCAGCTTGCCCGTACCTTCATTATCTCACAAGTCTCCTTTCTCTACGACAGAACACTTTTTCTCCCAATAACTTCGTCACCTCTTCCAACTGTCTTCACCTTAACTAGTCATTATTTGGGAAGAGATTTTGTTTTTAAGAAAGCAATGGTTTTTAGAGCATTGTATAAAAACACTCGAGATTGCTTTGCGTTTATAATGAATATTTTCGAGATAAAGATAGATATTTGGGATGAAAAAGGGTGACGATAAATGCTTCAAATCACGTCAGATTCTAATGATAGGTCTTGATTGCTCTTCAGCAATTAAACAGAGATTGGAGAGCCAAGTAGCGTTTTTCAAGGAGATGAATCGACGTTGTTACGATAAAAGGTATGCAATTAAGGAGACACTTCTAACTGTCATTTACAAGGTGACAAAAAAGTGTTTCTATCTTCCGTATTGCAGGTAGTCAGATTTCGGGAAAGATTATCCCTGTCAGTCAATCCCTGATAATGGGTAGGAAAGTTTCACATCCAGTAAACATTCAACGTATTTTGGGAAATATTATTCCTGTCAGTTAATGCTGACAAAGAGTCATTTTGAGCTAGTTCTTTAAACCTGTGAACATGAGAGTGAAGCAATTCAAACCTTAAGTTGGGTATTATAGCTGTTTGATTCGAATGATTTTCTTCCATATTATCATCTATCTACTGTGTTATATTGTCGATTTGAGAATTCAAGGTAATAAAGTTGAAATCAAGGTCAGTATATTTCATATGGCTGTTACTTCAATGAATCAGGAATGAACATAACACTAGCAGCAATATTATTATGTTAGCTTTCAAGTTTACCGATTGTGAAAAGGGATATATCTTCCACACCGAGTTTATTGGTACTGTTCTATGTTGAAGTATTTTTTCAACAATATCCATCATGTATAAGTAGTGTGAATGTGCGAAGTAATCAATGAGCACGGGAAAAAAGAATAAATTAGATTATATTTTTGTACAGTGAAACAGCCATCTCATACAGTGAAACAACCATAATGTTAACAGTATCTTAACACTTTACTAAACTCTGTTTATCAAATGATTTGCTCAAAGTCAATATATTGGATTTCGTAATAAGATCAATCATATAGGATCAATAATAATGTTGAAAATCGTAAAACAAGGAACAAAAATGTAAACACCTGAAAATGGAATTTTCTCCAATTACTCGGTGAACATAATTGGGCAAGTGTACATTTTTTTTAAATCTGTAAAATTTTTACATTGTGATAGCTTTGTACTATGCATTGTATAAATATTCTCGGTGCATTGTAATAGCTCAATTTACTATTTGTAAATTGCACAAATTGAACCAATAAACAAAGTGAGAATCATACTTTCTGGAAATGGGTGATTTCAGTAGTCGAGCAAGATTCAGCATCGATTCCTCGAACTATCGAAAAAATCAACTACTAAACGCTCTTCACTGAACTCGTTCGCGACTGAAAAAACTCATCAAATTTCGATTAACAGTCGTACAAAGTTTGCGTAAACGATTCGGCTCGAATAATTGAAGTCGCCCATCAAAAAGATCTGAATTTTCATGAAAAACTGCCGTCATCGCCAACTGAGAGGCTGATAGACAAAGACGTAACGTCATTGAGGGTCCATTTTCATCAATCATTCGCAGACGCCACGAGGAAAAGGCCCAGCTGATCGATAAGTTATTAGAAAGTTTTCTTTGGTGGCAAAAAAATAGTCCTCTTCGTCTTCGAATTCATCCTCTAAGTCGTCATCATCATGTTCCCTTTGTTTTTATATAAATTCTTTTACTGTTCAGGAAAGTTAACATTAAAAAGCTGAAAATTCCTAAGAAAAATGATTTTTAGTTGAAGAGTTTAGTTGTTATTTGTGAAAAAAGTTTGTAAAGAGGTTCAATTGAGGATACAATGCGCTATATGAACGTCAATATTAAGAGGGAACGTTTTTTGATTTATTTCAATGTTTTTGGGATTTATCTTAATATTCTGATTACGTCACAAGAAAGCAGGGACATTTAGAAAGCAGGTTGCGAGAGCTCAACTTTTTTCCTGCTGTTTACTCGATGTGCTCTCGGAGACTATTTGCTGACGGAACTCACTAAGCAGAGCATAAGTATAGAATTCCAAATTCCAATCCAAAGTTTTTTTGCAACTGCTATATTTTGTTCCAATAAACTATTTGCTATGTATTCAATAAATTTCATTTAATATTAAATCCAATTTATTAAATTGATTAGAGAATAGAACTCAGTTCCCATTCGGAAAATGTTCCAGTCCTTTGAACATAATAATGGATTATTACTGATGAAAAACAGCCATCATATTTAATTCTATAGCCTACATCATTCAAATCAAATGGTAGAATGAAAAATTAGCTTTTCTAATAAATTTTGAACATATCTCGATCTTCATTCTATTGATTAGATTGAATAGATGAAGAATGACATATGGATCAGGGGATCCTTCTATCAACTATAGATATACTTCTTTCAACTTCATGAAACATATAGATGAAGAATTTTTAAACGATTGAGAAAAATTTTCAGTTCTCCATCTGACACGGAGCTGTTACGAGCTCTGGGAAGCTGAACAAGTAATTTTGGGAGATTGATTGATAACACGGAAAGTATAGGAGAGGCTGTTCAATTTTTCAACTCGAAACGATTATCTACCTCTGTTCCACATAAAAAAGCCGCTTGAATATTTGAAATTCTGTCGAACAATAGATCGCTTTATTATGTTTAGTCTGGAATGAAGTTATTCACTTGTTCAGCAATTTCACGCAACTCATCCGTCAAAAGCTTCTTCAAAAGAAAAAATATCATTCACGGTTGGAAAAAATTGAAACCTATAAAAACATATTGACGATATAATTTTCGGTGTAGAAACTAAACATTACTAGTTATTACTTTGACATCAAAACAGTTTGAAAGCCGTACAACAATAGCTTAAAATTGAGTGATGGTCAATATTTTGAACAGGGTAGTCTTGAAATCTTTCAAAGATGCTTTGATTAATATTTACTGGAAATGTATCTAACACATTACTGGAAAAATATCTGAACATTATTATCAGTTCATTCCTTCACCTCTTTAACGTGGTTTTATAATTCAAAGCTTGAATAATTAATCCAATATTCCAACTCTTTTTCATTTCATTTATACTCAGGGGTGATTGGTGGAATCATACACCTGTGCGAAAAAAATACTCCACCTCTGCGTTAGAATAATAATAACATCAAACAAATAATTGACAATTTTTTACACAGCATTCACTATTCTCCGATGACCTAATGTGACTCAGTAAAACATTCTAAGATAGAATAATTATTGATGAAATGGTTGGAAGCGACTCCTTATTATACATAGTAAGTTAAACTATAATGATCAAACTGATCAATGAATGAATGATCACAAAAAACACGAATATTTTATCTATAGACATTAATTTGAGGCTGTAATCTATTATCTGAAACAATTTGTCACTTGTTAATTAGCAAAATAAATTATTCAATTGGACTCTTTTGAAAAATATGATTGGCTTTATGATGATTGGATGAATGAGAGTAATTGTCCTTATCACGAATAAAAAATTAATGAGTAAAAATAGTAACAATTATTACAATGATTGTTACGATAGTATTCAACTGCACTGTTTTCGATTATCTGAATATAATCAAGGTCACTAGCGTGTAACAATAGCTGAACGTAGGCCTACGTACAACTGTAGTACTGTTCCAGCCTAGACTACCTGTCTGATATTATTGTAAGCAACTTTCATTCTCATTCGTCTACGTAATTGGCCTGAATTTGAAATATTGTTAATGTTAAACGTCCACCAAGGCCCGTTGGTCTAGGGGTATGATTCCTGCTTTGGGTGCAGGAGGTCCCGGGTTCAAATCCCGGACGGGCCCTAATTTTTTCCAAATTCCAACTATTTTGCATGAAATTACATTTTAAGGGCATCTAAATCCAGTTTTTCATGTGAAGATATGATAAAGTTTTGGAGGAAACTGTTTTGCTTTCAACAAAATTTTATCAATTATGACTCATATATTGTTGATATCGTGAAGGTTAGTGTTCTAAGAATAAATTCAAGATGAATGATTTGAATGGGTTTTCGTGAAACTACTAAGGGGCTAACAGTAGTAGATCAGGGAATACATTTTTCCCA
Source organism: Sogatella furcifera (assembly GCA_017141385.1). Lineage (NCBI taxonomy): Eukaryota > Metazoa > Arthropoda > Insecta > Hemiptera > Delphacidae > Sogatella > Sogatella furcifera. The sequence goes on from CM029554.1 coordinate 16,640,692, forward strand.
CTGTGAGCTCTAGGGTTGAGCATGAGAATATGATATAGTTTTGAATATTTGAAAAATTTATTTATCATAGACTCATATTATATTGTTGATATCGTGTTGATTAGTGATGACCACTTTTTCTTCTTTGTCAGTCGGGACCGCTGCTTATCGTTCTCTTCGATAGATGGGCACAGGAGTGGCTGTTTTTGTGGTCAAAATCAGTAACATCAACTGGAATTGAGCTCTCTAGAAGAGATTGAACTAGAAGAGTTCCGCTCTCGCGTAATACCTGCTCTTGAAATATGTATTATACCCTATTTACTCTCAAGCTCATACAGTGAATATAGTCACTGTGTCTGTAGGCTATGATGATTTGGCAATTGAATCAGATTAGAACAATACCATATTTTTTTCAAAATATGATAATTTCGTGAAGTATTACGTTCAACCATAAATATTATGATGAATTCAAATTATTGTTTTCCCAGAACCTCCCGTATCTGCAATTATTATCCCAGCTGAAGGTAGTGAGCTCCCCTCTGAAAAATAACAATGCTGTTATTCGAAATCAACTGAGTGGGTTTCATTACCGAAGAATACTGATGACGAATATATGAATGGATTTACTCAATGCTGAATCGCTTGCAGCGCTCCAAAGTTCAAAGACAATCATTTTTCGGTTTCCCAGTTGCATAGCAGAGGCTTCATTACGGAAAATTTCAGCTGCAATGTTTCAGCCACGTTAACCTAACTTTTTTAGTGTAGGGATGACTCTAGAGGATACCTAACATTGATATTCCAACGTAAACGAGCAATTTCCATTATGTTTAACAAGTAGCTTCGGGTCTCTGTTACAGAAAAACGCGCAGTTCATTTGAATAAAATAGGTTGATAAAGTCCGGTCTATTTAAAAAATCACATAATGAAATCATATATTTTTGAGGAAATATTGTCTCACATACTTTAAATAGTTTTAGCTTTGAAACTGGTATGTGAAATAAAATTACTGTGGATCTCTCCAGTAAAAGACCCGTATATTTCATTGTATTTAAGTGGGTAATCATTATTAAATTAATTATTTTCTCTTGAGAGCAGAAGTTACGTTCTGCAAGCGATTCCTGATTTACCAACACAGGATTCTCCACGGCTCAAAACCTGGTCTAAATATCATTCTAGCTGAATTCCGAACTATCAGTTAAGTGTTGAGTGATAAAAATGTCGATAGCAATTATCCTAACAAAGAATGAAAATCACAGTGACAATAGAAGAATATTCTTATTACAGTCTTATTATTACTATAGCGACCTCTGGGAGAGAATGTTAATACTACTTTCTCTCCTTGAAAAGTAGATTTCACTTTCACCTACGTGTCTTTAAATTCCGGCATTGCATTTATTTCACGAGATATGATTGATATTTCACTTTCAACAAGGCCCGTTGGTCTAGGGGTATGATTCCTGCTTTGGGTGCAGGAGGTCCCGGGTTCAAATCCCGGACGGGCCCTTATTTTTATTTGCTGAGGTTTTTTTACAGTTTCAGCAATTTGGAATGAGAAATGTGCAACTCTAAATAATTTTTCAAAAGACCTATACTCAATGAATATACCGACGTTTTGGACACCTACCTTGAATTTCAAGGAGATGGTATAATAATATAATCACATTTTATTATTGGCCTGAATAATTTCTGGATTTTGATTTATAATAATCTGAGGTGGCATACTTCTGAACATACAGAACTTTAAAACAGGACTGTTTAAAATAATTGAAACATAAATAAAAATCAAACACCCTTTTTTTGAAAACTTTAAAAATAAAAATGTGTGTTTTATAATTTTTAAAGTTTTCAAAAAAAGGGTGTTTGATTTTTATTTATGTTTCAATTCTGAACATACGTACTAAACATACTTCTGAATGAATTTTCAAGACAAACAAAAATTATTAGTTTCATCAACTGAATCACTAATTATATCATTCTTTTTTAATCATTTATTTTAGGAAGAACAATAGTTTTGTGGAAACTTGGAACATTTTAGTTGTAGTTTTGAGTCAGAAGCCTGTTGTTATATTCCATATTGAATCTTTATCAATGAATGAATCATAAAGTAAATACGCGAAGGGTGTCTTTAACATTTCAATTTTTACCACAATTGGTTATTACAATATTTGTATTCACTGAATAAATAAAAGAAATCCCGACTATTACCATTGGGATTGGGAGAGGTGAATCTACAACAATCGTTCGTTTATTGAAATAGCCGCCAACAGATCCGCTTTAAATTGTAGCGCGATTGGATGAATGAATGGACCCTGATTCAAGCAGAGCCCTCAAGCTCTTTGGCAAAGTCGTGTTTCGTTAATGAACCACCGGATTGAATCAGCCTTCGATTGTCTTTTCAAATAAGGGCGGCGAGCCCTAACAATAATTGCATTTAACCTACTGAGCTCTGTGCTGTAGGACACAGATAATTTGTTGCGAGCTTTTCAATGAATTCGTTCGATATGATGCCAACCTGCTTACAATGAATTATAATGAATGATGAAACAGATAAGTGAATTGTGAAATAATCAAGACTGTCCTGTTTCGCTTCATTTGTAAGTTAAATAAATAATATTGGATAAAAGTGTCAATAATGACAAGTGTATAAATATTGTAATTTTTGAATAAGTGATTGACTTCAAAGACGTTGATGTAGGATTATTTTCCCTACAATAGCACTTTAAAATGTATTGTTCTCGTTTTGTTGATTGGATAGGCTAAATTAAATTGACATTCTCATAGCTTGTGAACAACAGACAGGAATCAAAGACAATACCGTAATACAATCTCAGATTGATTGGGAATCGATACAATCGAAATTCAAATGTAAAACACAGTATAATTTTTTCTTTGAATCTAACATTGTATTCTATCGCATCTGGTGCTACAAGGGTCGTACCGATATCACAAGTATCAATTAAACCTCTGTGAATTGATTTGACGGAAATAGATGAACGGGTTTTCCGTTGTGTAATATGAATTTGAGACATTTCAAGATGGTTCAATTCGGTAATTTGTGTAATTGGGTATAGCATTATCTTAAATTCGATAGAGGAGAAGCATTGATTCCATCAAATATATAATATATTATTCAATTCCCAAAAATTGAATATTATTCAATTCCCAAAAATTGAATATTATTCAATTCCCAAAAATTGAATATTATTCAATTCCCAGTATCGAGATTTGTTCAAGGATTGGAATTTATAAACTAAAATTCATTTAAGAGCTCTATTCGGACATTATTATACTCAACTAACCTCTCCAAGGTTGAAAATATTCTAAAACAACATTCCCAGACCTAATCTTTACCTCTTCACCAATTTTCAACATTTTATGCCAATTGGTTCTAAAAAATCTGAAAATATTATAAAAAAACTCTAATATGCGTAAACTTGGGAAGTTCCAGAAATCAGTTCTTAAGGCGCCATACATGCGGTATTTGGGAAATACCGAACATTTGGTGTTTAGCGAACAGATTTGCTTGCTATTTCCCAACTAACGAACACACATCTCCACACATGCGTGGTTTTCCGAGCACGTATTCGTACTGGGAATGGCGAATCGTCAACCGAATAGGTGACATTTTCAAGGTCAATAATGTCAAAATACTGTCGAAAATTCCAACTTTAAAAAATCTAACACTACGGTACTAATTTCAACTTCAATCTTGGCAATGATTGAATATTAATGTTTGAAGGAATTTTAAAAACATTTAAAGAATTAAGATTATAATTCAGTAACCTGAAATGGACTGGACATTCACTAGTTTTCAATATAATATTTGAATTGAATTTAATTCAATTTCATAGTATCAAAATTGATTGTATCACTTAAAAATCACCCACAGACTGTAATTTAATATTCATCTCGTCTAAAAAAATTATGTATTAAATTAACACGTAAGAAACTTTTCCTCAATTGACTTAACCTCAATCTACATGCAACAACAAACAACAAAGTTAGCCGAACATGAAGGCGAATGTGTGGATGGGCAAAAAGTTCGCTATTTGCCGAACATTCGTCCACTTTGATGTGTCGAAAAGACCGACAATGGACGGAACACAAACATTCATGTTCGTTATTTCCCAAATAGCGAACACTCCGCTTCACACTAGTCGTGATTCGGCGACTAGGTGTTCGGTGTTTCCCGAATAGCGCATGTATGGAGCTGGCTTTAGTCCGCGTCCAAAGGTCCAAATGAACATGCCTACCAAATTTGAATGCATTCGATTCGGTAGATTTTTAGTTCTGCGGATGAGTGAATGAGTGCTATTTCGCTTTTATTATGTAGATATGCTATGTATAATATTCAATAACACGTTTTTTATTTTATAAAAAATTCTAAAACTCAACTTTTCATGGTCGGCGTAATAATTCCAGGAATGATTTCTCTCCTCAAAATTGAACCGCTCAGAATAATTTTAGTTAATTATTATTATTAGCGTATGGCTTTATTTGGTGGGGAGACCAAAAGGTAATTCCACCTCGCCAACATAACCATGTTTCGCCAATAGGAAACATGATAGAAGTATTGATTATTTCCACTGTAATTTAGATTTCGGGAAGTCCTTCACAATTTAGAAATTCCGAGAGCACTAAAACACAGGTCAAAACACTAATGAAAAATTTTAGTTAAGAAAAACGTATTTTCAAGTTTCAGCTATGAAATTGAATTTAATCTTGTGTTTTAAATTTATCTTAAGAGGGCTCGATACAACTTGAAAACTTATGAAAATAGGCACTCCGCATTTTACTCCTTCGGTCGCTATTTTTCAATTTAGGTAAGTGAAAATGGTACCAAATTGTTCAGAAAGATTAGTAGAATGTCTGTATAACCTGGGTTTTTCAATATCACTTTTCAATTTTCTGTTATTGAGTGTCAAAAACTGTAAAATTTTCTCCATTTTCATCGTCTCATAATGCCCTTTCATGATGCGAAAATCGAATTTTTCAGGTTATACAGACATTCTAGAGATCTTTCTGAACCTTTGCATAACGATTGGTTGAAAAATAGCGTCCGAAACAGTAAAATGCCGAGACCCTGTTTCCGACTTTTTCATGACAAATTCGAAGCAGTACGCGTGCCTACTGTCTTTTCGTAAAATATCTGACCATTCCACTTGCTTACAGCTCACAGACGCGCGCGCGCCCGCATGCCCGTCAGCCGTGATATTCCAAGGTACCCTACTGATAATTTAACCAAGTGCACATTTTTATTTCATTTTCATGATTGTGTATATCAATTTCCATTGTAAAACACATTCAAGAAAATTTGCCGGTAAATTATGATTTTTGTGTCATCAGAATATGAAAAGAAAAATTTTGTTTAGCACAGTTTTTTTATAGGTGTTTGATAATTGCGATCAAGTGAACATATCAATGTTATACTGTACTGTATTCCCAATTTTTTATGTATTTCGTCGGTTTTTTTATGGATGAAGATAGATTTATGCCCGTTTCGTAATTCAATAAATTACCTAGTAAAAGTTTTTAATTTTAATAAACCTTTTAAATTTGATCATAATTACGAGTAGTTTTGATAGAGCAAGTGTCGATCACATACATGTGATACAGACTAATTTTGCATATAGGCCTACATCTATTTTAGATTCTGTTTTTGAGGTGAGTTTTGGATTGAAATAATCTGATGTGACAAATCATTGGACTCTGCAAGACACAGAGAACATGAAGTGTTTGTCAAATCTCATAATTTTCAAAATATTTCTTTACTCGCACCCAAGAAAACTGTTAGGGTACTTCATCTATATTGAATCTTGAGGGTTTTGTAGTAATGGAATGGCAAACGACGCGCCCGCCTGCCCGTCTCCAGAGAGAGTAGCACAAAGTAAACAGAGAAAGGATGTCTGGCCCACCATCGAGTCTCGATCCATCAATAATTTTCGTTTTGATCGACAACTAAAAGGTGTTTGCATAATTCGATCGGCACTGTCCACTGTTCAGTCTGCCTCAGTCCTGCAAGTTGAGCTCTTCGCCACTATTTTTCTAAATTCTACATTTCTGGTAAAGAATTGGTGGTAGCCTGCATTTGTACGAATATTCTTTACAATAATTATTTTTTAGCAATAAATGGTAGGTACTCCTATTATAATTTGAGTTTTTGCTGCGCTATGGGGAGAAAGATTGCTTCTGGACAGTTATTTTTATCTTCCAAACGCAAGAGGCGTCTTGTCAACAAAGGATTGTTAGAAGAAATTTTGAGGGACGCTGAATTTTGGAAGAGCCAGATGGAGGAGAAATTGAAAAATTTCTATTTCGATTGTTTGCTTCCTGAATTAGTGGATCCTCGACACACAAGATCCATGAGAATAAGAGATCCACAATACATCGAAGCAGCAATAACGAAAAGACTAAAGAAAAATTCACTCCCTCAGACTATGTAGACTACCATCTGGAGTGGCACTCAGGTGATGAAATATCTCATTGTCAATATGCATAAGATGAGTGAACTATCTTAGGGCTACTTTATCACTGTTTTTTATTTTAAATAATAATCGCAGTACCATTTTCAATCATTTTTATTTATGCATAACATGCTTCGACTACTCAGAGTCATTTTCAAATTCATTCATCCGCATTTGAAAATGACTCTGAGTAGTCAAAACATGTTATGGATTAATAAAGATATAATTTAAAAGGGTATTGCGATTATAATTTAAAATAAAAAACATTGGTAAACTCTATTGAACTTCAATAGTCTATTTCATTTCAGTTTGTATATATTTCATTTCCTATTTTCACCCCATTTACAATTTCAGTTATTATTATTATTATTGTCTATTTGTTGATAGGTCCTCCATTTTGATATCATTGTATCTATAATACAAGATTTCATAATAATTTTGAAAAAGGAGCTAAGAAGGCGCTTGATTTACATAGTCATTCTCTCAATAACAGCCCTTTATCAATTTGGAAAAGTGAACTTGTGAAATTATCTCTCTTCTTTTCAATGAGATAACTATTTTATTAAAGAAATTATTGTAATTTTTCTTTCAATCATGAAATATGGAGGTAATAATGATATGTCTGTAACGTTCCTACTTTCAAAAAAAATTAATGACATAAAAAACTCATGAAAAATATACCTAGATTACTATCTACAGTTTTCCAATTCCTCTGTATTTGTAAATAATATTCTTATTATTATTGTTATCTTATAATATTCTTATAATTATTGAATAATAATATAATTATTATTATAATAGAGTAATAATATATAATTATATTATATTGGGAAGCGGTTTGTCCCAGTGGTAGAGAGCGTCTAATCGGTGAGATTAGATAAGCGACGTGCCTCTACCACCACTGTTGTAACGGTGACCGGTTCCTCTGAATTCAATTCATGAGCCTCAAAAATCGCTTCCCGGAGGTTCGGAACCCACCTAAAGCAGTAGGTCCATTCATCTCTCATCATCATCCTTCCCATTACCCACGCACAGGCCCAAGCCCATGTGGGCATCACTCTCTCAAAAAAAAAAATTGAATCTATATAATTATAATTATTCTTATAATTATTAATTCTAATTTTCTTACTATTATTGGTATTGTCATAAACCACAGGTTTTGACAGCTCCTCAAGCATATAAAAATTTAAAATTAATTCCGTTTTATAATTTATATACATTATATAAAGATCACCAGGAAGTAAATTTGTGCTGACTGGATGAAAAGGTAAGTGGTGGAACTTTTCAGTCTCCCCACCAGCCAGTTATTTTTCACATTAGATTTTCCCACTTTTTCTTTTCTGGAGTCAGTTGTGTTTGTGCCTCCTGAAGACTCTGACTGGCCTGGACCTGGACCTTCCCTCTGGGTTAGGATGGGGTATCGTTAAAATAAATTTTATATATTTTTTAATAATTATTTTTTTTCAGGATATTGATGTAACCTTTTTTTAAAAACTTAAGAGGATGATCCTCAATTAAATTAAATATATAAAAACTCTTATTTTAAAATTATAAAAATTATTCTAAATTTTAAATAAACCCCATTTTTTTCAGTTTTCTGTTTTTAAGCAAATTTTTCATCAATTGATGTTTGGAAATAATTTTAAGAAACCTCTTTATTTTGTTGCAATTTATTAAAACATTAAAATTCGTATATATCTTAATTAAAGTCTTTATTCACATATTTGTTTTCATAAATCTTTCAAACCTTTAGCTAATATTGAAATTATTTGCTCTACCATCTGAACGAGGCATCTCCAGTCATTTGTAATACTTTTCTTCCCGTTTTGGGAAGTGGTGGAACCCCAACTTTTCAATTTATATTTAACATAATATAATATTACAAATGATGGAGACGCACACTAATCAATTCCCCACAAATTTGTGGTGAATTGAATAGTGTGCGTCTCCATCATTTGTAATATTATATTATGTTAAATATAAATTGAAAAGTTGGGCTCCACCACTTCCCAAAACGGGAAGAAAAGTATTACAAATGACTGGAGATGCCTCGTTCAGATGGTAGAGCAAATAATTTCAATATTAGCTAAAGGTTTGAAAGATTTATGAAAACAAATATGTGAATAAAGACTTTAATTAAGATATATACGAATTTTAATGTTTTAATAAATTGCAACAAAATAAAGAGGTTTCTTAAAATTATTTCCAAACATCAATTGATGAAAAATTTGCTTAAAAACAGAAAACTGAAAAATGGGGTTTATTTAAAATTTAGAATAATTTTTATAATTTTAAAATAAGAGTTTTTATATATTTAATTTAATTGAGGATCATCCTCTTAAGTTTTTAAAAAAAGGTTACATCAATATCCTGAAAAAAAATATATAAAATTTATTTTAACGATACCCCATCCTTGGCTAACCAGAGGGAAGGTCCAGGTCCAGGCCAGTCAGAGTCTTCAGGAGGCACAAACACAACTGACTCCAGAAAAGAAAAAGTGGGAAAATCTAATGTGAAAAATAACTGGCTGGTGGGGAGACTGAAAAGTTCCACCACTTAGCAGCTCAGAGCCTTTTCATCCAGTCAGCACAAATTTACTTCCTGGTGATCTGGCTTATATAATGTATATAAATTATAAAACGGAATTAATTTTAAATTTTTATATGCTTGAGGAGCTGTCAAAACCTGTGGTTTATGACATCTCCCCCTCCTTCGCTTTGACAGCCGACTCTGGCTGTCCATTCTGGCCATTTACATTGATTTTATGTGAAATGAATTCTTATTTATTTATTAATCCTAGAAATTGAAAATAATAAAATCCTATAAAATAGAGAAAACAATTCAAAGTATTGGGATATTCTACTTAAACCTAGATGTTATTACTATTCTAGAATTATAAATGGTCTTCATGCTGAAATTATAGAACTACCACATATATGAAGTTTATAATTGAATAATCAATTCATTCAAGAAGTTTATAGAGTTTATCTGATACATTTTCTAATAGTGTGTGAGTTGCACTTATAACTTGATATTTTATATATAATTTTTTTTCTAATGTCAAATAACTCAAAAATATACAATACAAGCCATTCAAATTAGATAATACTTAATACTACGAAATAAATTGATAACAGAATAGGCCTAACCATTCTACAGTGGTCTTCACTTTTTTTTTGCCCTAAATTTAAATTACATGAGAAAATAAAAATTCTAATTCTAAACATAATACCTGGTAGAGTAAATGAAAATAAAAAATTTATTTATTGAATATTTCATATTAGTATTATTTGCTCAGCTAAATAATATTAATTTATGTCTTTCTTTGTTGTTTTTAATTTATTATTTTCTTCTCATTATTATTGCATTTCATACATAGTTACACCAGGTCGTGCTACCAGTTGAAGACGAACTGTCATTATGTAAATTTTCCATAATATTATTATTGCTATAAGAGTGAGTAAGCACAACCAAACAAAAAAATAAATATTTAGTGAAAGAAGCTGAGTCTAAAACATCAGTCCATGAGGAAGGCAATTCTACTTTCTCAAAAGTATCAGTTGAAATGTGATTGTGAATGAAAAAAGTTGGTATATTCATGTGCCAATCATCATTAAAAATGTCAGAAAAATTATTGAAGTTTGTATTTTGAAGAGGTTTAAAAGGATTGATTTTGATTGATTTTACATTGAGCCAATGAAGAGGAAGGAAGTGATTGAGGAGTGGTAAGCTGGGTATTCTAGAATCACAAGGGAAAGTGGTTCGAATTAAGGTAGTGGTTCCCATCTCCAGAGAGCAATGACAGGGTAGCAGAATATGTGTTGTCCCTGGTAAATTTGTTGCGAGTTCATGTTGGATGGTCCCATTGCATATGATGTTTGTATTAGGTTGAATGCTCGATACATAAAAACTTGCTGGATTCTCTTCAACAATGGAGGTGGTGTTAAAATCAGTCTCACATGTGAAATGACAAAATTCTTGAAGTTCGCCCAAAGTTGAAGATGAGATTAGATGGGATGCGCATGTAGAAGTGAGGTCATCTGATTGTTGTAGCCTTGGAATGTAGCAAAGTTTTGTTTTTTCTGGATTGCATTGTTTCAAGTGGTCGTCGGTAATCACAGCTGTCCTGTTCTGACCTTTAGCAATTAATAGTTTCTTCTGTTTCAATGTACACTTTTTATCCTTCCATGTTAATGGCGTCGGAATGTAGGTGAATAATTTCATTTCCTCTTCTTTTGAAATTATTGGAATTTTCATCGTCAACTGTATTGTTTCTTCTTTAAAGTTACAACTTGCGAGTTTCAAGCTGTAATATTCTTGTAGAGAAGTCATTGGTACTGCCAAACTGTAGTTATTGGATGATAATTTGTTTTGTAAAACGGTTAGATCTTGAAGTAGAATATCTCTGCTCACTACATTTTGAGGTAGCAGTCCCATTTGGCAAGTTGTTTTTACTGATTTTATGAATTGAAGTCGAGCGAGTAGGTGAATCTGTGTAAATGCATGGAAAATGTAGTCTATCATGTTGTCGAAAAGTGTCTTGTATTGATTTTTCTGAATTTTCCTCAAGACTTCATTTATTTGGATTTGTATGTTGTGATACGTCTGGTGGACTTGACTGGAGATGTTTTTGGTGAATTCAGTCAAGTTGCCAGTAACCTCTACTAGGTCTTTGTGGTCATCATGCACGATATCCTTGAAGGCGTTCAGATGATCTGCAATCGTCTTCTCGTTGAATGTCAAAGTGTGGAGTTCGAGTCGGTTGCTGTTCCACAGCAAAAGTGTAGGAAATCTCCAATAACTTCAATTGCTCTTCTAGTTCTTGATTTTTTGGATTTTGAGTTGTGTGTGGTGTTTAAGTTGCAATCATCGTTTTCATGGACGATGATTCCATTTGTTAGGAGATAGAGTTGTCTAATGGCCTTGTTTAGTTCACAATCTTCGTCGTCACATTCTGGAAGTTGTACTTTTCTTTGTTCTTGAAGTTCGAAATTATTTGACGGGAAGGTCGTTTGGTAGGTTAAGGGTACGGATGCTTCATACAAGAATGTATGAGGGATTTCTTTGAAAATTACACCAGAAAATATTTTAGTAGGCTCAATTGATTTACATTGAACTGATAAAAGAAAAATGAAGTGTAGAATTTTGATAGTCATTTTAAGTTTTTTTTGTTGTTATTAATTTAAAATGAAATATTACTTAAAGGGATTATTTTTGGTTGGCTGTTATTACACAAGATTTCTCTTCGCAAGTTCCTACTTGATTAATATATGAAATTACTTTCTAAAAAGCGAAATAATAAACATAAATTTTTAAATTAAAAATAATTAGAACAAGTAACAAAAGAAGCGTGAAATTATGATTCTAGCAAAATGACATGAGATACCTAGTTTCAAATAAAAAATCTTACAGACAATAGTCTCAATTCAGTAAAACTCAAATCAATAATAATTAATGTTGCATAGAATGAAAATAAAAGTTTCATAAAATATAGACAAATGATAGACAAAATTACATTAAATGAAAAATTTCAAAAATGGTGAAGCGAAATTCACAAGTAAGTGATAGACTTCAATGTAATAAATTTCATTTAAAAAAAAACTAAATCATTATGACATAAATTAATTGTTGTCCTTATAGGATCGTTAATTATTATTAAATTTCAAATTACTACAATTAACCTGAAATAAAAAATTATATTAGATAAAAACACTGTTATTTACAAAAAACAAACAAATGAATCACCATTACAACTTTTTCATATCAATAAATTAATAAAGTTCATGATATGCGTTGACGTGTCCTGTCACACTTCTTCACAATTGCTTTGCAATGTGTTGGTGGTTGAAGGCGGCCAGGGGGTGATTTTCTTCTTCTTCCTCTTGATCCTTTGAATGATGGTAGTCAAGGGGTTTGTTGAATCTGGGGTGTGAGGATTCCTTCTCCTTTGCGCTGTAGTGAGGGGTAGGGGTATGTTCCTCTCTCACTCCAGGAGTAATGATGGACAATGACGAAGATCCTCTTTCTCTGGGGATATTGCGAAGAGCAAGGGAGGAATTTTCTTCGTCGCTGTCGTGAGGGTGGGACGGGGGGATTCCGGTTCCGCTACACTGCCGCAAGTTATTGTCAAGGAAGAAATAGGTGATTCCTCGTGTTCTGCCGATTGGGTGGACAGGGAGGGAATTTTCTTCCGATGACGTCTCGAGTGTGGAATGGCAGGGGGGATTTTCTCCTCCAGGTCACCGCTCCGCTTACTGAATGGCCGTCTGAACGGTGGAACTGCAAAGTAGGCCTTGTACTTTACACAAGGTCGCAAGCTCAGCAGTTGTTGCCGTCAATGAAATCGGATGTTATTGTAGTGTTTCTGTCGAATAGAAATTACAATTGTTATTTACATATGAAAAATAATAGTCGGGATTACTATTTTTCTGTGAAATCAAAATTCGTTAGTCACGTTGAATTCACATAGCCTTCCTAAGTAAATAATAATAATTATATTCCTACAAAATAGATTTATCATGATTAAACTCATCAATTAATTTCTCACATCATTAATGTTAATTTCACACATCAATTATTAAACACAAAACAAATCAATACTATTATGTAAGTACTATCAATATTACTACTACAATATTAATACTACAATTCCTAAAATAATATTCATTAATTGCGTCAGCTGCTTCCTGGAATAATCCTGAAATTAATGTACACATCTTATTCAACATTTAAAACTTCAAAAAAAATTATTTGTAGGCTACTCTATATCAATTAATTAAATATTTATAGTTCATATTAATAATGATGATTAAATTCCTATTTATAAATCAGAACAATTAGCTCCTAACAATAATAATCAATAAACTCATATTTGATGAATAGTTCCTATTTCATAATTTAATCATTATACACATATTATTATATTTTACAACTTGTTATTAGGGTGATTATACCAATGCACCGCACTACAATATTCATAATATAGATGAATTATTATCTTTAATTAATTGGTTCCCTAGAATGATATTTTTTCAACCTCCGTATGTGTATTATTTCAGGAGATGGCTTTCCTTTACGATTAGTTATTACTTCTACATTCTGTGGATTTATTTGTTTAACGACATTAAAAGGACCTCTATAAGGATTGTTTAGTTTTGTGCAAGTATCAGGCTGTGCCTGGGGGTATTGTATTAAAACCTTATCACCTTCTTTGAATTGCAATGGTTTTATTTTCTTGTCGAATTGCTCTTTCTGCTGCAATTGTGCGTTTTTCAATATTTCTGGCAGAGAATTTCTAATCTCCAGAAGATTTTTTAGAACTTCAGCTCTTTCTGTACCGGTTGGAGAAACTGGTAGGATCGCTATGTCTAAATAGCTCATAGGGTGAAATCCGTGTAGCAAGTAGAATGGTGAATAACCCAACGATGCTTGTTCTGCTGAATTGTATGCGAAACATACATGGCGAATATTTAGGTGCCAATTATTCTGTTTCTCATTGGAATAGCATCTTAGCATATTCATTAAGGTTGCATTATATCTTTCGGTCAACCCTTGACTAGAAGGCATGTATGTTGACCCAAATTTTTGAGATACACCTAATGAGAGACACAGCTGTTTTAAGAGTTCTGACTTAAAATTTGATCCATTGTCTGTATGGATGGTACGGGGTAGTCCATACAGAGATGCAAAATTTAAAATGAATTTTGCTGTATTTTTAGCGTCTATAGCCGTTGTTGGCTCACAATATGCGAAACGAGTTGTTCGATCGAGAGCTACGAAAATGTACTTGTATCTCCCACCTGAAAGAGAGAGTGGACCACATGCATCAATGCAAATTGTGTCGAAAGGTTGACTCGTTATAGTAATGGGTTTTAATGGACCACCCTGTTTCTCCCTACTTTTCTTAGCTACTTGGCATGTGGGGCAAGTTTTCACGTATTTTATGACATCTTGTCGAATCGTCGGCCAGTGGTATTTTGGCGTTATTTTGGACAGTGTTTTATGAATACCTAGATGTCCTCCAAATGTAATATCGTTATGATATTGGCCAAGAATTTGCGTAATCAAAGTGGTTGGGATTGCAAGTTTCAAATGAACGACGTTTTGATGCAAGTGTTTGAAATACAAAATGTCATCCTTTAAAATATAGTTTCGTGATTTTCTGGCAGTTATTGGGTCTGCCTTATCGAGATCTATTACCGCAAAATAGATTTTGCCTAGAAACTCGTCTTGTTTTTGCAATAGCCCAATGTTCACACATTCTATTGCATTGATATCTTGCCAATCTGGCTCGATTGTTTTATCAATTGGAGCTCTAGAAAGTGCATCAACTAAAAGCAAAGACTTCGCTGGTTTGTATACTATGTCAAAATTGTACTGTGCTAGCTTTGCTGCTAATTTAGCTAGTCTTGAATTTGGTTCTTTAATATTTTTGTAATATTGAAGGGAAGCATGGTCAGTATGTACAGTGAAATAGTCATTTATTATGAGCGATCTGAAATGATTGATACAGTAAGTAACTGCTAACATCTCTAGATGTGACGCAGGCCAGTTTTCTTCCGAATTTGTGAGTCGTCGCGAAACGTACGCAACAGGTTTTATAACACCATCAAAATCTTTTTGGGCGAGGCAACCGCCAATTCCGATAGCGCATGCGTCTGTTAAAATATACGTCTCTTTTTCATCATTATAATGCATCAATATTGGTTTCTTTATCAAACAGTCTCTGAGATCTTCAAATGATTTTTGATGAGCTTCTGTCCACTCAAATTTTGCGTCTTTACGCGTCAACTGTGTCAACGGATAAGCTCGTTTTGATAGACAGGGGATAAATTTCCTGTAATAAGATGTTGCTCCTAAGAATCGTTTCAGCTCTGTTACATTTTTAGGCACTGGCAATTTCAATACCGCTTCTACATTTTCTGGGAGTGGGGATATTCCCTCTTCGGAAACCCAATGTCCTAGTACCTTCAATGATTTGTAGCAAATTTTCGATTTATCCGGATTTAGTTTCAGATTAATTTCTCTAAGTCTACTGAAAACACTTTTTATATTCTTGATATGTTCTTCAATTGATGAAGACATAATGTACAAGTCATCTATATATATTAATACACTTTTATACAGCATATCTGAAAACACATGACTAATCCCTCTTTGAAAGGCTGCTGGGGAGATCGCTAATCCCATTGGTACCTTACGGAATTGGTAGAGACCATCTGGAGTGTTGAAAGCTGTTAAGTGTCTAGAACCTTCAGCAATTGACATCGAATAGAAAGCTGACGTCAAATCAAGAGTAGATAAAAACTTTGCTGTGCTGAGTGATTCCAGAACAGTTGTCGGGTTAGGGATAGGATATTTATCATGAATTATTTTAGAATTGAGTTTTTTGTAATTTATGACCATTCTCGGTTTATTATCTCTATTTCTGACTATGAAGGCTGGTGAGGCGTAATTTGACCTAGCTTTCTCGATTACATTAGATTTTAATAAACCATCAATCATATCGTTCATTTCAGAGCGTTCTGAAGCCGCCAATTTGTATGGTGAAGAGAAGACAGGTGTGTTGTCTGCTAAATTTATATGTACTGCTGGGAGTTTAGAATCAGGTATATCATATTTGTCCTTGGAGAAAACGTCCGCATATTCTGTAATGAGTTTGGATACTTCTTTGTACGATGTTTCACAAATATTTTTATTGACATCTATTTTTTTATTTTCGTGTATTATAATATCAGGAAGTTCGTTATCAGTTGATATTTTTACATTTATTTGGCTAATCTCTCTAGCTTCCAAGTATTTTGTTTCTCTGTGAAATTGCTCGTTTGGTTTTATCTTTAAGTTTCCTAACTGAGATCCAATTCTAAGAGTTAAAGGTTTTGAAGAAAAATTATAAGCAATGAATTCAAGTGATTTGTCAGTAGTTTTAGTAAGTGAAACATTTATTTTACATTTATTCAAGTAATGTGGATTTGGTGTGAACTGACAATTATTGCAATTCAGAATCTCATCATAGTTTTCTACAAACAAATCTATTTGTTCATGAGGCTTCAATAGAATGTCGTTTTTTATAACAATAGGTATCTCTTTGATTGTCCCGTGGGACTTTTTTCTATTGGTGTCGAATGTGCGGAAAATCTCGTCTCAGAGCCTTCGCCGATTTCTAGGCCTGCTTTGAGTTCGAAGTATTTTTCCGATATATTGGAAATCAGGAGTTTCATAACTTGAAAGTTGTCAACCTCATCGGTTAACGCGTGTGAGAAAATCGTTCCGCGTCGTAAGGTGTCATTCGGTGTGAAAAATTGAGATGTACTGTCATGAGAGTTTTTCAACATTGCAATTTCTTTTGTCTCAAATGGATTAATTTTTATGTCTGTATCAAGAACGAAACGTTGCGTTATCATGTATGATTGGCTTTGAACATCCTTTATCCAATTGCTATCCATGGGAATTGATACTTTCTCACTTAGTTTTATCTCGTGGGAACTGTATTTGAGGTCTATTTTATTTTTCAAGAAGAATTTGTTTCCTACCAGTAAATCTACTGACAATTCGTCAACTATGTAACAATTTTGTTCATAAGCGATGTTTTCTATGGTGAATTTTACTATTGCATTTCCTAAGAATGGAATTTTCTTCTCATTGGCTGCATATAGTGCAACATACAGATTATCAACAATGTCTTCTTCTGCAACTAAATGTTTCCTAGCAAGAGAGACATTTGAGCCTGAATCTATCAAAATATTTATTTGTTTATTATTTGATTCACCAAAAATTTGTAAGGCTGTTCCTACCTTGTTACATTGTGTACCTATAGGTATTAATTTTTCTGGAGGTTTAGGAAGCAGCTGGAGTGAATTTGTCATGATAGCGAGTTTTTCTTCTATTAACAAGAAAACGCTTGGTTTATCAATCATAGTTGATAGCGGTCGTTTTTCCTTCAAGCATATTTTTATATTGTTTAAATTTTTTTCTTGTAAATTTGCAATATTGTCAAGCTTTGAAAATCCTTCTATTGTCCTGAATTTCAGTAAGTAGTACAATATATTGATGAAGTATCCGATTAGGTGAATTTGAGTTGTAATTTCATCGTGGAAGCTCAATTGTTGGTACCTTTCAGAATAATCATGTGAAATGTTTTTCGATACTGGGAGAGCTTTTCTCATTAGAAATATTTTGTATGCAAGACTTTTCGCATCTTGATAATTATGATTCATAGAATTTGTGTAATGATATATTTTTCCGGTTTTGTTATCACTTATTATTAACGAATAGCCAACATTCAAATTCTCGTTGTTACTTATTTTTACAGGTCTTTTAAAAAGAAAAATCCAAAATGGAACATCAACGTTATCCTCTTCTATTATTTCAGTAAGATTCTTGTTAGTACTGGTTAACAGACTAAATGTATTTTCCGCATCAAAAACTTGGAAATCAGTTACTATTGGGAAAGCATAATTATCTATTATGTTCTGGATAATTATCATTGTATTTCTATCTTCGTTATTTTCATCTAGAATTTTAATATCTTCGTTGTTGTTTGAATTAATTTTCTGAGAATTATCAAATGTTTTATGTGTATTGTGGATTTGTTTCACTCTTTGAGGATTATCTGCTCGTGAATCCATTTGTGGTGTTATTGTTAATGACTTATCCAAATCTTTAGGAATGGCTACAATTTCAGCATAAGATTTATTATTTTGTGAATTTGTCATCTCCTGAATTTTTTCTTTTACATCTTCTTTAATTCTAATCGGACACCTTACAGCGGTCGCTGTGTCAGGTGTCCTCTCTACTCGTTTTTTGGAAGTTTATTGAATTCACATGAATCTACTGTGTGATTACTTTTCTTACAAATTTCGCAGAGAGGCTGAGCCTTTTCAGCAGCATTTTTCTTATTCAATCCATTGTAATAGCATTCATCAGTGTTATGATTCCTGTAATTACAGATGGCGCAATGGCGTTGTTTCTTATTAGGAATTGAAGAATTTGTTTGATTTTTCTGATTCAATTTGTTATGATAGCAATTTTCTGTTGTATGGTTTTGATAGTGACAAATTGCACATTGTTGTTTATTTTTGAAATTCTGTGTGCCTGAGTGGACTTCATTATGTTGTGTGTTATTGTATTTTTTGGGTTTTTGATAAAGAGTATTTGATCTCTGGGGCCTATCCTGCATCTCTATTTTATGTGAGGGTTGAACCACGTGTATCATTTGTTGCTCTTCAGATTTTTTAATCAATTTCTCTAATCTGTTGGACAAATTGTTTATTCGCTCTTCATGTTGTGATAGCCCTAACATATTTTTACTTTCGTTTGATGAGTGTGGTAACAATCCTACTCTATCGTCAGTAATAAATTGGGATAACTCGAATTTCTGAATATTATTTTCCAATTCCGCCATTGTGTCGTTTTTCAACATGATTATTTTGTCCAATATATGGGGAAGAAGCCCTCTCAAGATGTAGCGTATTTTTCTTTTCTCTGACATTTCTGAATCATATTTCTGACATAGAAACAGAATATGAGCCATGTAATTTTGAATGGTTTCTCTGGGAGACATTTTTCGATTCATCAATTCTATTTCGATTTTTTCAAGTGATGCAATTGGCTCAAAGTAGCCAAGTAGTGCATTTGTTACATTTTCGAAATTGAGGGTATTTTGTTTTTGAAGCGATTCAGATATAGTTTCAAAGTATTGAGCGGCGCTTCCTTTCAAATAGAATGGGAGATACATAAGGCAATCGTCATTATCCCATGAGTTTGCTTTGGCAACTCGCTTATAATTTTGAATAAATTCGGAAATATTTTCGTGAGGTGCGGCCGAAAATGATTGAGGAGTAAAAATGGTCTTTTCCTGTCAGCCATTGCTGTTTGGATCTGGGTGTCCTGTTTTATTATTTCAACTTGAACTTTTTGAGGCTCTTCAACTTGTATTATTTGGGGGTCTTGGTTGGTTATTATTTGGATGTCCTTGTTGGGTAATTTAGTGGGAGGAATTACAGGTTTTTTAAATGCTGGTATTTCTAATAAATTTGGTGTTGACAAGGATAGATGTTTAGTTTCTTTGTTTTGTTCGAGACTTTTCTCTGGGAAAACAAATTCAGTTTGACTCGTTTGTTTTACAAGAGGTGTTGATGGGCGAGAATTTTCTCCTGTCTCCTGGAGTCTAAAGTTTTGCCTTAGGGTTTTCTCTAGAATATGCAGATCAGGAAATTGGTCTTTTAATTCATCTGAAAGCTTAACAGTAGTTAGAATGTATTGAACAGCTCTTTCTCGCTCTTTTTGATAATTTGGAAGATCATTAAAATTCTTTTTAATTAATCTTAGAGTGGACCTGATAAATTCCAAGTCAGCATTTTTGGGTATATAAAGTTTGTACTGCTCTGCTAAATATCTGGCATTTTCTAAATCGAGTTTACTAGTGGAAATACTTCTAAGATCGGGTAAACTGGTCATTGGAAAGCAGTGCTTTATGATTTTCAAATTGTTTTGCTTGGGAAATGTACCTAATCATATGAATGAAAAAAAAAAAATAATACTATTGTAACATGCACATACACAGTTTAGAAATAGTCATAACGTTGGTTAATGAATGTTCAATCCCATTCAGAGTTCTGTTTATGCTATTCGAGAGCATATTATATAATTGAATACTATTGAACTTGATCAAACAATTAGCTGTCTCCATAATCGTAAATCGTAGACGTGCTGAAATGAAGGTCATGCAATAAAGTATAATTAAGTTTCAATTGATCACTTTCACTGACAATTTTGTTCTAATTATTCGAAAAGTATTGTTTAAGTTATGAAGTATTATTTTTATTTACTATTCTATCTGACGATATTTATAAGACTATGCAGTGAATTTATTTTCTTTTTGATTTTAATTATATTAAATTGGACTTATTTAATTTGCTAATCATAGTTTTACGGGATTAAGGGACCGGAAAAGTCCAACTGAATGTCAGATTAATCTGTTATTTTTTATTTATTTAGCAATTAAATTAATTTAGAGTACAGAAATAAACACGGCGTTCCTCCACCATTTGTGGTGAATTGAATAGTGTGCGTCTCCATCATTTGTAATATTATATTATGTTAAATATAAATTGAAAAGTTGGGCTCCACCACTTCCCAAAAACGGGAAGAAAAGTATTACAAATGACTGGAGATGCCTCGTTCAGATGGTAGAGCAAATAATTTCAATATTAGCTAAAGGTTTGAAAGATTTATGAAAACAAATATGTGAATAAAGACTTTAATTAAGATATATACGAATTTTAATGTTTTAATAAATTGCAACAAAATAAAGAGGTTTCTTAAAATTATTTCCAAACATCAATTGATGAAAAATTTGCTTAAAAACAGAAAACTGAAAAAATGGGGTTTATTTAAAATTTAGAATAATTTTTATAATTTTAAAATAAGAGTTTTTATATATTTAATTTAATTGAGGATCATCCTCTTAAGTTTTTAAAAAAAGGTTACATCAATATCCTGAAAAAAAATAATTATTAAAAAATATATAAAATTTATTTTAACGATACCCCATCCTTGGCTAACCAGAGGGAAGGTCCAGGTCCAGGCCAGTCAGAGTCTTCAGGAGGCACAAACACAACTGACTCCAGAAAAGAAAAAGTGGGAAAATCTAATGTGAAAAATAACTGGCTGGTGGGGAGACTGAAAAGTTCCACCACTTAGCAGCTCAGAGCCTTTTCATCCAGTCAGCACAAATTTACTTCCTGGTGATCTGGCTTATATAATGTATATAAATTATAAAACGGAATTAATTTTAAATTTTTATATGCTTGAGGAGCTGTCAAAACCTGTGGTTTATGACAGTATCATTATTATTCCACCGTTATTGTGACAAAACAATCTAACTTGGTAAGCTACTCAATTTTATATGAATGTAGATACAGTATTTCTTGATATTTGAATATCTAAACATATCTAGTTTACAACCTTACTATCTTTTTTTCAATTCTAAAGTATTTGTAAATAATATTTTTTTGTATCAATTCTTATTATTATTATCATCATTATTATCATTATTCTACCTATTAGAGAATTATCATTATTACCTATTAGAGAATTTCAATCCGTAATAAATAAATATATATATTTAAGATTCAAGAGTTTTTTTCAGAATTTGTATGCACTATCCATATTTCTATCATTACCAGTTTTTTTATATTGCTTGTAATTCTGTATTATATGATGCACATGCAAGATCATAAGTATAATCGTTACTTATATAAAAATATAGATTCAGTAGACATTGTCAAATCACAACGTACTGTGATATACTGATATTATATTATTGTGGAAGCGTAAGTAGAACAAGATCGCTTCGTTTATGTCAGCCACTGTAGAGCTGAACTATTATATGTGTAGTGGGGAGTTTAGCAAGTACCGCTCTAGAAAGAGAAAGGTTCCAAGTGCGAGAGCGCGCGTCAACACAGAGAGAGACTGTGGACAGAGAAGCGTGGTAAACTACGTTTTTGAAACGTACTGGATTTTGACCCCGTTCCCCATCTCATCACGCCTCGCCTACACGGTAGAACTAAAGACTTGAAGCTATAGGGGAGAACCCTCTTAATAGATTTTTTAGTATTGCAGCAGTTCAGATAAAATTAGAATATAACTAGTCGAAAATTCCTAGTTTATCTAGACTACTTCTCATCAGATTGTTTGTGATTCATTGTCGTGATTCCATACAATTTAATAAACTTGTCCCAGATATTTTACACGAAATTTATAAAGTCAGCCCTTTTCAAGCTCTATGCATTGCAATTACTGAAATGCATACAGCTGGGTGACAAGTTTACGATGAGAAATTCTAGAGAGGGAATATTCATTAAATTATTGAAATAACTCAAATACCGTTAATGTGGACCAGTAATATTATTTTCACCCTAAAAAATCAACAATCATTTGAATTACATGAATGGAACAAGGTTTGCAATCTTGATTCTCTATCTGTGCAAGCTGCTGACCCACTTCATGGATCTAGAATGGGGAATGAGTATTTATTTTATTCTCAAATCCAATTCCAACACAAGGTTACACTTGTTACTTTTCCAATTTCGTAATGTAATCAAAGAATGTATCAACTATGTATAATCTATATCTTGTATAATCTCAATTTATTTTAATTTCAGGAGGTCATTGACTTGTGTTGATTCAGATCTCTTATCTTTATGGGAATAGAACTTACAACACTCAATCTTCTAACAATGTACTGTACTGCGCTGGCGGCTTGTACCCACGAAACAGGTGAAGAGTCACTATCGTTTACTGTACAGCACTTCACCTGTTTCTTGGGCATGAGCCGCCAGTGCTGTACTGTCTCCAATATACATTTGAGCACTATAATGAAATCAACGACAAAGCTTTCACCTCTCAACTAAACGCGCTATTCGATAATGACCTTGTAATAAATTTCACCATAAATTCAACAACACATTTCACTACATTCAACAAGGCCCGTTGGTCTAGGGGTATGATTCCTGCTTTGGGTGCAGGAGGTCCCGGGTTCAAATCCCGGACGGGCCCTTCATACTTTTTATTTTTTTTCCATTTCATAAATATTAATTATTGGAGAGTTTGCTGATATAGCAAATAGTAATTTAAAAGTAGTGATTTACTCGCGTTGTATAGGATATTGATATCTTAATGCCAATTATAGCAAACAAATTGAAACCGTTGCTTTGGATGCATATTAGATGATAATATACTGTAGTATCAAGAATGATACAGAATTAAATAGACAGTGTAGAAAATATCTTTAAAATGGAATAATATTATCATGGAAAACTTGAAAAAAAAACAATATTATAGAATAGTTGACTGGTTTGTTTCAGGAGTTATAACACTTCTACTATTCACTTGGAACTATTTCAAGAAGTTCCATAATTATTGCCGTTTCTTGAAAACGCCATCACAGGCCAAGCCAATATCTTTCCAAGTCAAGTAACCTTCTTGGCTTAATGTGATAGAGTTACACGGGAATTAAGTCAAGAAACGGCAATAATAGAAGAATAACGTCTCTTTTAGACCCGTAAAGCTTCAGTCTTTTTCAAGTAAGTTAAGCAAAACAATAGATCATTCTGGTTCGAGCTCTTAACTTGACTCGAAATGTGAATGGATTGAGTTGAACCCAATTTGAAATATAGTTTCTTGAATTAAATGTTCAAGAAATGTTGTACGACTTGTACGTGCCTACTGCTGATCATGAAACGTTTCTTAAAGATGTTCCAGAATTCGAAATTGTTCAAAAACATATTGTACAGTGATACATCTCTATCTGTATGCATTTTTTTACGAAATAATTAGTTCTAATCGATATAAATGGATATCAGAAAGAAAGGAGAGAGAGAAAATGTGCAATGTTGAGGAAGAAAGAGGGAAACAGCGGAAAACTACAAGTGTAGCACAGAAAGCCGATCTCAGGGTGTTGGAGCACTTACACTAATGCTCTCAAACCACTGAAGACCGGCCCTGCTTTAACTCCATTAAGGGTGATAATAAAATATCCCTTTACCTGAACCTTTGAGTTGTAACTGGAGACCGTAAAGCGAGGGTGATGGTTTCAAGTACCCCGACACCAACACTTCAATGAGCAATTCAGAATGATTGAGCGAGTAGCTAATACAAATTTCACAAGTCGTAATAATGAAAAATCTACCATTAATTTAGTAGAATACAGTCAATCATTTTCATGATTACGGAATATGATATGGAGGCAGCGCCGTATTTCTAAATAGGCTAAGTAGGCTGCAGCCTAGAGCGGCAAATTTTCAAGGCGGCAAATAAAAAAAATTTAAAATTCATGAAATAATTTCAATAAATAAATTACATTTTCTCTACGAGTTCTGAATTTACTATGAAAAACATGACCTAGTAGTAATTCTTAGAACGTAGTTGCCTATTATTTTAGTGCATTACAAAATCGATTTGATTTCTGAATACACAAAAGCCGCGTATCGACAGTCCGAGGCATGTGCTACGAATGCCTCGCGGAACAGTCTGTTGACACAAAAAAAGAGTACCACTACTAGTATACTATCTACCGCGTATCGATGTGCCACACATGCCTCGGACTGTCGATACCGGGTTTCCTAGCAGCGAGGCAAACGCTGCACATAATTCGCAGCGAGCAGTGCCTGTTGCCTCGCAACGCACAACGAACAATACTACAAACTAACATCAAAATTGTACCCCATTCCTATGCATTTTTGTGATTGAGAATTCTATTTGGGTGCAGAAGGTTGTAATAGGCAATAATAAACATTGCCTTAAATTTTTATCTACTAATTGAGCACAAACTAAACTCCAAAGTCGAAATTATCAATTGTCAGAGCTTAGTTGCTTTGTCTCCCGCTTGATGGCGCTAGTCAATTTGTCAATTCGTTCGCGTGCTCGCATTTTTGGTTAGGCCGGTATTACACGATAATAGTTCTATGATATGATCATATGAAAATATGATTTGGTATTTTCATCTCTTTCCATATGATCAGATATGCTCATAGAACTATTATCGTGTAATAACGGTCATACAAAAATTGCAGATCACACATATGCCTCAGCCATGAGTTCTTACTTTTTTGCGTCAACAGACTGTACCGCGAGGCATTCGTGGCACATGCCTCGGACTGTCGATACGCGGCTTAATACCTAGTACGGTGCAACAGGGCCGTAGACACGAATTACGGGCCCCGGGCAGAATTGCCTGACCGGGCCCCTCATAGCAGATTTATATAAAATGTTCCCATGTTTTATAGGTCCTATTTTCAAAAGGGTTGAAACAAGGAGGTAACATCCTCGGAAAATTTCCAAAAATCACACTTGAATTAAAGCGTTTTTAGCAAATCTGGGCAATGCTTTATAGCTGATTTTTGAAACTAATAATACAATTTTAAAGAATGAATAAGAATGACAAAGCATTTTTGGACCAGTCATGGTTTTCACCATTTCAACAACACTGTATAATCTACATAGGCCTGAATTTTCCTCAAGTTTTAAAATATCCGGTTCAAGAATGAAACAATTATTAAGTTATAAAAATAAAAAATAAGAATAATTTTTCATTATGTTGAAATAACAACTCTTTACAATTACAATAACATGTAATATTATGTTCTAATTAAATACAAAGTTATCAAACATTTTAAAATTAGTGACTGACAAAAATAAATTTAAAAATAAAAACCAAACATGATGAATTATTGTTGTTTCTAATTTTTTTCTTGAGAAAAAAGGTATGGGAGCGTCGCTCCACGCGTTCCCCCTGTAATCAAGTCCTGGTTAGTATAGTCTGTCTGAGGGAGGACCCTCTGGCGGGATGGGAAAGTGACTCTGGCTCGGTCAATGTTGGTTCAAGAGTTATCTAATTGATCTCAAATTGTAGGAAACAATTTGATCTACTATTAAGACCACGTTTATAATTCTTGAACAGATATTGACCAAGCTGGAGTCATTTTCCCATCTTGCCGGAGGGACTTCTCTGCGTGGACAGACTATATTAATATAGTCTACAAACTATAGTATAATATAGTAACTACAAACCGGGAAAAGAGAGCTATTAACTTCATGGGGCCTGAGCTCATGGGACCTACTTAGCACCCAAGGCTAGTAAATCTTACCAGGTGGGATATTTGCCTGGAAATTATGGTTCACAAATCTGACTTCACTATTTTTCTACAGTGTCGCACTCTTGCGCCCAAAATGAGAAGCACAGCTGATGAAAATGTAAACATAACCTATTTTCGTTAGTGTTGAAGAATAGTATTGTTGTAATCAATTCTGATGAGTTGAGAACATCACAATTAACAAAGAAACAATATTTTTAAGTTGTCCTAGTTGTTTTGAAGTGAAATATGATTATTTTCATTTTTATAATCGTAATCGCATAGTTTGAACCCACCAAAGCTTATTTTTTTCTCAACGAGAGCGCCAGCAGCTTCTCGAATCTTTGGCCCCAATTTATGACAACAATAGAATTATATTGTTCTAATATCACAACATTATTCATCATTATTCGACTGTAATAAATTACTCAATAAATTAATTCATCATTTTTACATACTTTCACAATTATTTTCATTGATATTGAGCTTTTTACGTGGTATTTTTCATCTTTCAATTCTCTGTGGAACAGCTGGAAAATTGGAATCCTAGATACATGTCGAATCATAAATATAAAGCATAATGTAAAAAATAAAACTAGTGACGTCATCCGGCAGGAAAAAAGTGGACTGCTGGGCTCTTATGGACGTTAGCCTACCTGGTAGATTTACTTACCTTGCTTAGCACCTGCCAAGTTACCACTCAGGACGGACTGACTGGCCCGAATAAAAAGGAATATTATTTTTTCAAATATTCAATATATGGAGTTTTGAAATTTATTCCACTCTCTAGAAATTTATGGTTTGTTTGAAACAATTAATGGTTGAGTAGTTCAAGAAATCAAGTCTGATTCAATTCTAGTTGAAAAAAAGATGATTTTCATGGGCTAATTATTATGAACTTGTATGATTGATTTAAAAAATTCAAATTCAGATATTCTCATAAACGGATGTGATTCAACAATATAGCCTAATGTGATTTGATTAATTGAAGAATTGACTCATTGTTACCGCCAATATAACCTCGGCTGTTTGCCTCCTTATCTGTCGATAAGTGACAGAGAGTTTTGAACTAGCCGCTTGATCTGTTGCCAACCTCCCGGTTAGAGTGGCAGCGCTGATTTATGAATATCGACTAGCTGACTGACTCGACACTCCTGTCTTGTGCTTCTGTTTCCGCCGCCCCGGAGTTTTTTAACCTAAGTTTGTGATTTAGCTGTCGCATGGACTGAACCCGCTCTGACCGCCTTCGAGTGAATCTCTTCTTCAAAATTGAAACGACTGCCTCTATCCGCAAACTTGAGACATTTCATCAATTATATTGCTTGGATGAATTGGCTATTGAATCACCGCCAATTCAGTTGTGCTACAGTGAATCCCCGCTTCGTATTGTCTACAATCCATACCGCTCTACAGTTGAAATACCGCTTGCAAGCTTGCCCTCTTCAAACTCATACCAGACTGTCTCCAGTTTCTTTGCCGTCTGAATCCTTAGGAGAAGCCCTGAGTATCGAACTGCCCAAGAAACCGCTGCCTCCAGGGCATTATGAACTATTGACCATAACCTTAGTCTGTGTGCTTCAATTATACTGTGAGTACTGTTATTAATTTGAGGTCGTGGCTTGCGACCATATAACCCAAGCCTGGTCCTCCATATGTGTGATACAAAATACAAAGATATGAGCATTTTTCAGTTGTTATATTTCCGCCTCTACCAGAAGTAGCTACTAAGTAACGTGACTGGACGCCCAGAGAACTGGCTCCAACACGATTTCTGGTCCTCCGGGCCGGATATTTTGTGAATCTTGCTCCTACAATTACATGTCCATTTACAAAATGCTCAAAAAGACTGTTAGGAAGTGTTCTAAAATTTCAAAGTGCTATTAGAACTGTTGAACTAAAGAACTATTTTTGCTGTGTGAAACCGCTTATATTAGTATTGACTGCCCGCTTAGACTTTCTTCAATTTGCAAAAGTTATAATATTTATCATTTACTTTCCGCATTTCTCTCGAAATATCGAAGTATCGAATTATCGATTGTTGACCGCCATCCTGTATCGATCATCGAAAGATTGACCATCAATACATTGAATATCGAATCATCGATTATAAAATATCGAACTATCGGCTTTTTGCAAAAATTCGACTTAACCTCAAAAATTCTTGAAAAAGTTGTGTATTGTTTTGATTTTGAACTTTCTTGCTACGCAGCCCATTTACGGTCTGTATTTCTGTTTGATTTACTAAGGTGGGTTGTTGCTTACTGCAAATATGGCTAATAATTTTCTGCATCTAAGCAAGCTCAAGCGCTTGCATCAATCCATCTCTTCATTAGCTGAAAAATACAATGAGATGGTGCCAATGACCTGCAGTGAATTTTACTTTGGTTTAGACAAAAAATTTGATAAGCTGTTAAGTGAGTATGAAACAATGGACAAAGAATCACTTTCTGAGGAATTAGTTTTGGAGTTTGCCGAATTGCAAATTCAATTTCAAGACAGATTTGACAGCATTAAACTTGTTGATTCAGTATCAAAACCTGTGAAAGCCGCTAATGAACTTTCAATTAACAGTTTTGTCAAACCGCAATTACAGATACCAACCTTCACTGGTGAACCGCATGAATGGAACTCCTTCAAGAATGTGTTTGATGCCGCCGTCCACAACAGCAAAGAATATTCAAATGAGGCTAAGCACCACCTGCTAACCTCTTATCTAAGCGGTGATGCTCTTATGTTAGTACAAAATTTTGCTAATACCGCTGATTGCTACAAGATAGCCTATGACAGTTTACTCAAGCGCTACAACAATTCCAGATTCCAGGCTTATTGTTTGTACAACAAATTTGATACTTTTGCATCATCCGCCACACTATCTGAAACTTTGAAAAGGTTCTCTATTGAACTTGGCTCTGCCAAGAGATTTTTATTTAACATGGATTTGGATCAAGCTGACTTCCTTATCACCATGATATGTTTACAAAAATTGCCTATTTCCATTTGTGCAAAATTTGAAGATTCTATCCCCAATGATCAAATTCCTACATTTGACCGCTTGATGAGTTTTGTGGCAAACCAGGAAAAATCACTAGAAGTTACTGCACTTGCCCAGAAACACGAAAAAATAATTAATTCTTGTATTGAATTTATACCACCAACTCAGACCAAGGCCAAGCCTGGTACTAGTCAACAAGGAAAACTGCAATTTGTGCCTGGTAAAGCTAATTACTCCTCTGGCAGCATCACCTGTGTGCTTTGTTCCGCCGCACATCAGCTGTATAAATGTGACCAATTCAAACGGGAAAATATTTCTAATCGGACACAGATTGTTAAGCAGTACAAAAGATGCTTTGTCTGCTTAGGTTCGCATTTGAAGGCAAACTTTAATTCCACTATCTGTTGTAAGAGATGCCGTTCTAATCATCATCATACGCTTTTATGTAACAGCACTACTAGCCATCCGCAGTCCTTGTTCGTTGCTGAGAATCAGAATACCCGCTCAAGTGGTAGCCGTACTACTTCACTGAGACCACCGCCAGGCTTCCGCTGCTTACCGCCAGCCTACAATCCAGATGTCTCCTCTTCCTCTTCTGGTTGCACGCTACCGCCTGTGCATGCTCATAGCCACGCTCACTCAAATGACGCCGTAAGTAACCACCATTTTGTATCCTCCGCTGTCTCACCATTTCCCTATGGCATGTCTCCAGTAATTTCAACTAGTTGCATCACTCCTTCAGTGTCACCGCCAGTTATCAACAATTCTACCGAACTTAATAGGCCATTGGCAGCCTCCAACAGTGATATTATGCCTCCTGTCTCTTCCGCTGCGCCTCCTGGCTTTTTTGCAGGTTGTGCTCAAGTTAAGGCTGTTCACGCCTCCGCATTATTAGGTACTGCCATTGTTGCAGTAGCCAATCAATATGGCCAAGTTCAACATCTGCGTGCTGTATTAGATAGTGGTTCTATGCGCTCTATTGTTACCTCCAGAGCCGCTGTGCAACTTGGACTGAGAGTCACCCCAGCACAGATTAGTCTCAGCAGTATTTCAGAAAAGGGCACTGCTGTGAAAGGCCTTGCACATTTGACTATATTGTCCAGGCCTCAGTACAATACATCTTTAGAAACAGACGCTTTAGTGCTGGATCAAATCGCTGGCAATCTTCCTGTTTTTCCGCTGCCTTCCAGTCTCAAATATTCACTGATGCACTTGGATCTTGCTGATCCCTCATTTGACCAGCCAGCAGAAATAGACCTATTGATTGGAGCTGACATTTATCCTAATGTCTTTGTATCAACCGCCAACACTATTATCCCTGGAAATCCCGCTGCCTTTGCCACCATATTTGGCTATGTTCTGAGTGGTAAGCTAAATATTGAGGACTCACCTGCTTCACTTGATCAAATACAACTTATTTGCACCATGTTTGCCCGTGAAGAACCACTTGCCAAGGTCATGAACAAGTTTTGGGAGACTGAAGACATTCAAGCGGACCCAAGAATCCTATCACCTGAAGACGACCTCTGTGAAAAGCTGTATGAGTCCACTACCTACCGCAATGATGAAGGAAGATATGTGGTTGCACTTCCCTTCAAACCTGGTGCGCCTGTTCTTGTCTCAAACCGCAAACAAGCATATCGAAGTCACCTCGGTCTATTGAAACGCTTGGAAAAATCCGCTGAACTAAAGGAGAAATACACAAGCTTCATGACAGAATATCATGAGCTTGGACACTTAGAGCTTGCCAAATCTACCGCTGACTATGTGATTCCGCACCATGCAGTTTTCAAAAATAAGGACCCTACTCAGAAAATCAGAGTGGTGTTTAATGCTTCCAGTAAAGACACCAATGGAAATTCACTAAATGAGAATTTGTTGCCAGGGCCAAAACTGCAGTCAAATATTGTTCAAGTACTGACCAAATTCCGCACCTATAAATACGTTGTCCTTTCTGATTGCAAGCAAATGTATCGCCAGATCCTGTTAAGGCCCAAAGACTGCCACCATCAGCATGTTTTTGGAAACCTACTTGTCAAGAGCCTGTGAAAGAGTTTGAATTGAAGACAGTCACATATGGAGTTACTTACAGTGCCTATTTAGCCCAACGCACGTTGCAACAACTTGTTAAGGACGAAGGAGAAGCCTTTCCTCTGGCCAGCAAAGTTTTAACAAGTCAAACCTACGTTGATGACCTGCTTGGTGGTAGCAATGACTTTTCCGAAGCACAAACGCTTATTTCTGAACTGATTGAGTTATTGTCGCTTGGCTCCTTTGAACTTCGAAAATGGAACTCTAATACTCCTGAATTGATTGCCAACATGCCTGCTGAATTTTTGGAGAATAAAGATTGTATGTTTGATGACAATGCTACTGCCAAAGTTCTTGGAATTGTTTACAGCCCGCTTGCAGACAATTTTCGCTATTTCATTTCTGCTTTCAACAGTAAAATTACTAAAAGAACTGTTCTATCATTCATTGCTTGAGTCTATGATCCACTTGGGTGGCTAACACCGCTCATAATGCTGTTCAAACTATTTATGCGCACCCTCTGGTCTCAGCAGTTAACTTGGGACACTGAGGTTCCAGCTCCGCTTCAAACTCATTGGGAGTTGCTAACCGCTGAACTTTCCAGCTTGGACAATGTTGTAATACCACGTCTACTTGCATGTAACTGCTCCCCTACCCGTCTACTCAGATTTGCCGATGCCTCAGAGAAGGGGTTTGCCGCCTGTCTATATATTCATGAAGAGATTGAAGATAGATATATTGATTGCCGCCTCATTGCTGCCAAAAGCCATGTTGCCCCACTGAAAACTATGACAATTCCACGCTTGGAATTGATGGGATGTTTGCTGCTTGCTCGACTCCTGTCCGCTGTTTTGCCTACGCTGTCCAAGTACAAGTTACAAGAAATTCGGCTCTACACCGATTCCAAGACTGCCCTGGATTGGATCAATACGCCCACCTACAAGATGCAAATTTTTGTTGCTAACCGAGTGCAGCAAATCACTCAGCTGGCTAAACCTGAGTCATGGCATCATGTGGCTTCTGCTGATAATTGCGCTGATATTGCTTCTCGTGGCCTGCCTCCTACTGAACTTCTCTCCTGTGATGATTGGTGGCATGCTGCCTCTGCGTTTCGATGCCTTTCCTCAAACTTTCCTGTGTCCCCTCATCTAATCTCTGAAGTGGTACCAGAAATGAAGACTAATCTGCTGTACATACTTGCCATGGTTGAAGATGCACCGCTTGAGAACCGCTTATATGCAGCAATTGAACAAGTTTCTGAATTTGGAAAGCTTTGCTGCATTTTTTCCTATGTGATCCACTTCATCAGTCGCCTCAAACCTCGCAATCATGAATACCGCAATAAAATAGTCAAACAATTTGAAAATTGTGAACCGCCCTCCTCTGTCAATGTCATTGCTGGTGAAATCAAAATTGCTCAAAAGCTCATTGTCTATACTGTACAAAAGGTGAAATTTCAGAAGGAAATTGTCATGTTGAAAAGGGGCAAGTGTCCCAAACGTATGTTGGCATTGCAACCCTACATAGACAAAAATGAATTGATTCGCCTCTCCGGCCGCTTGGAGTATGCCAACATTGATCATGAAATGAAGAATCCGCTGCTTTTACCCAAAAATGAATACTTATCTATGCTTATCATTCGATACCATCATCTTAAAAACTGTCATGCTGGACCCCGCACCACTCAAGCTGCCATATGTCAGCAATTTTGGATAATATCCGCTCGCAATCAGGTACGCCGCACCATCCATGAGTGTATGATTTGTAACCGTTTCCGCCACAAGAATTTACTGCAACAGATGGCACCCTTGCCCGCTGAGCAAGTCGCCGTTAGTAAGCCATTTAATGTAACCGGATTGGATTTTGCAGGTCCTTTCATGTGCAAAACTTCTCTTCTGAAACGCACTCAAACCACTAAAGGGTACCTATGCATATTTGTATGCTTCGCCACAAAGGCAACTCATCTGGAATTCTTATCCTCAATGTCAGTGAACCATTTTGTGGCCGCTTTGCATCGATTCATTGCCCGAAGAGGTACGCCCCACACTCTATACTCAGATAATGCCAAAACTTTTGTTTCCACTGCCAAAAAGATGAATGAATTAGCTAGAATGTTAGAGTCACTACCTTCTGAGGTGACGTGCTTCCTTGCTAACAAGGGAATAAATTGGCAATTTATTCCGCCCTATGCGCCGAACCATGGTGGCCTATGGGAGGCCGCTGTTAAGTCAGCAAAGAATCTTCTGCACCGCTGTATAGGTGACACGCTGTTAACTTATGAAGAGTACACCACCATCTTTGCCCGCATAGAGAGCATATTGAATAGTCGTCCTCTCACCGAGTTATCCTCACAACCTGATGAAGCCGCTACAGTGCTGACTCCAGGTCATTTCTTGATTGGTGGACCTCTCACCGCACCGCCGCAGCCCATTGAAAGTAAGGAGATACTGGCCACCCGCCGTTGGAGACATCTCAACCAGATGACGCAACAATTTTGGAGCCGGTGGTCAAAGGAATATTTGAGCACATTGCTGAACCGCTCGAAATGGAAGACCGCCACCGATAATCTGCAACTCAACGACTTAGTGATTGTGAAGTCAATCAACACATCTCCTCTGAGTTGGCCGCTAGGTAGGGTTGTTGCTCTGCACCCCGGCAAGGATGGGCTTGTCAGAGTAGTGACTGTAAAATGTGCATCTGGAAACATCACCAGAGCCATAAGCAAAGTCCATCGCATAGCATAATAAGGCTACTAAGCATGTATGCAGATAGTTATTAATATGCCGCTTACCGCACCACACTTCGTCTCAACCGCATTCTTCACGCTAAAAGTTGTCTACCTTGCTCTGGCCAACGCCTTTCGCCTTGCTTCAGTGTGCACTGCCTGCCCCGCTCTGCTGGTCACCGCCCACCTCGCTCTGAGTTTTGCTGCTTGCATTGCTCTTGCTATGCCGTTGTTCCTGCTTTCACTGCCGACATCGCCGCACCCGCTGTGTATCATCGCCGCCTTGCTTGAATTTGCTTCCACCGCTATGAACTTCTTGTGCGTCCGCTTGCCATGATTGATCCGCATCTTCGCCAGTGTCTTCAGCTACTGAACTTTGAGAGAAATACTTTCTTGCCCTGTTGTGTTCCCTTATTCACGCGGTCTAAAAACTGTCCGTTTTTGAGGGGGGGGGGGTATGTTACCGCCAATATAACCTCGGCTGTTTGCCTCCTTATCTGTCGGTAAGTGACAGAGAGTTTTGAACTAGCCGCCGCTTGATCTGTTGCCAACCTCCCGGTTAGAGTGGCAGCGCTGATTTATGAATATCGACTAGCTGACTGACTCGACACTCCTGTCTTGTGCTTCTGTTTCCGCCGCCCCGGAGTTTTTTAACCTAAGTTTGTGATTTAGCTGTCGCATGGACTGAACCCGCTCTGACCGCCTTCGCGAGTGAATCTCTTCTTCAAAATTGAAACGACTGCCTCTATCCGCAAACTTGAGACATTTCATCAATTATATTGCTTGGATGAATTGGCTATTGAATCACCGCCAATTCAGTTGTGCTACAGTGAATCCCCGCTTCGTATTGTCTACGATCCATACCGCTCTACAGTTGAAATACCGCTTGCAAGCTTGCCCTCTTCAAACTCATACCAGACTGTCTCCAGTTTCTTTGCCGTCTGAATCCTTAGGAGAAGCCCTGAGTATCGAACTGCCCGAGAAACCGCTGCCTCCAGGGCATTATGAACTATTGACCATAACCTTAGTCTGTGTGCTTCAATTATACTGTGAGTACTGTTATTAATTTGAGGTCGTGGCTTGCGACCATATAACCCAAGCCTGGTCCTCCATATGTGTGATACAAAATACAAAGATATGAGCATTTTTCAGTTGTTATATTTCCGCCTCTACCAGAAGTAGCTACTAAGTAACGTGACTGGACGCCCAGAGAACTGGCTCCAACACTCATGAAAAAATCTCATTTGAATTTCAGTAGCCTACACCCTACAGTGCTTATAATTCGGTAGTTCTTTCAAGTCATGACCGATATGAGTAGGTCAGTCTTATTTGTAATTACTTCAGTATTGAACATAGCACGAATAGAGAATACAACGAAATCTGATAATGAAGTTATATCTCTCCAAGAATAATCAATAAACGTTGTGAGTTTCCAATGAATAGGAATTGATAGAAGTCTCCTATTCAGAAAATTCTAGAATGAAGACTGGAATTCGAATAACGAATAAAATAGAATGAGATTGATAGATTTGATAATACATTATTAATGAATCGATTTGGATGACAACCAGGATTTTTCAGCTCTCTCAGTATTCCACGAGTCCTCTTATGAATTCTAATTTTGAAAACAGAATTATAAATAATAATTAATCTACCATCAAATAACAAGTGTTTCAGAACATTTATGATTTTCAATTCCATCTCTTCGAGTAACATTTATAGAACTCCCTTTGAACAACAGTACAAATATGAAATGTTATCCTGTCAAAAACATGCATTTTTCAACTGAACACCTATTGGAACCTTTGTAATGTTTCAATGAGAATTCGACGAATCGCTATCAGTACACAGAACTGTCAGGGCCATGAACTCTCAATATGCCAACGAAGAAACAATATTGTGACATTTCCAATCATCACTTCCGGTAAAAAAATCATTCCGATTTCGTAGAGAACAATCATTCGTGATATGAAAAATTCATCACTCCATCGAGTTCTCGAGTAGACCTTTATGTTTATGACAGTTTTTAAACGGAGCCGGAGACCGCAGTAAAAGCAATAATTGTTTGAAATAAATAATAATCACAAACTGTGATTACTTTTACAACAGTTTCAAAAATTTACCTTTTACGTTGATGTATCCCTTACATACCTTCTGTTCTGTTCCTGGTTCCATGCATATTTGATATTCAGTGAAGAATTGAAAATGATTGGAATAAAAGATATCTAAGTCCAAAAACTTCCTTAATCCATTAGAATTCAACACTAGGATACATGCATTTTTGCAAGTGTAATCAGTATCTATTCAAAATATCATACCGATTTCGTTCATAGTATTTCGAAATCATGATTCGAGTCAATGAAAAATCACAATACACTAAAAATCATATTAAACATAACGTTATTGAATTATTCAATGGAAATTTCCTACATAAATCGAGGACCCATCAATGGTATCAATCATTCGAAATATCGAGCCCCTACATTATTAATAACTATTGACCAAGGATGTAATGAGAATAACAATTCATAATTGAATCTCTCCTATTTCAAAACTTAATTCTCTTGATTCAGAGAGTTTTCTTCCTTATTATTATTGTAATATTATTATTGATAAAAACTTTCCAAGTCTTCAAATGAGCTCTGCAGCTCCAGGGTTATGTGCAGAGGTGCAGAGCACCTTCAATTTGTTCTGTTCTATCAAGAAAGCATTCTGTTTGATTTCTGTAAAGACCATATATACCATACCATACCAGTGGATTCTACAACTAATAATGGATAACAGTAGGGTACATTTCTCCTAAATCTCATGTAACCAAGAAACCTTTTCATTCCCAAGCAGATCACAGAGGATTTCCAGGAAGCTGTATCACAAAAAGCATCTGCAAGCTTTCCAATTACAACATGAAAAGGATACATCGTTTGACAAAATAATCAGAGAAAACTTTCATGGGCAATTTCCTTGTGACAAATAACGAAGCGACAGAAAGGTTGGAATGATTGAACGAAGGAAAAGCAACACGATATGAAAGATAGAGCAGTTTTTCTGGGAGCCAGATAAAAAACTCCGTTCATTCCCTTCCAGAGTTGAACTTTCCCAATTATACACCCTGTTTTCCGCGCCGTTGGAAAATCCCGTTCCCGTTTCCAGCTCGCTCAAGCAATTTTTCCGTTAGTTCAATTCCATTTTTGCCGGATATGAAAAAATTATGCATGATATAGGCCTAGAGGTATGATATAGGCCGACACTGAGAAATATTATACATGCTTGATTCAACAGAAATAAAATACAGTAAAGTCATGATAATTTTGCTACAGTTCATACCGACTCTGCCGCTTGTAGCTGCTATATTCTGAGTTTAGGTTTACAGTTGAGTGGAATTGTTCACTCGAATGAAATTAATTAGAAGACCATTTATTTATGAATAGCTATTCACTTTTAAATAATTGAGAATCATTACAAGTGATTATCCTATTTTATTGCCTCCTTTAGAAGGTTGGTTATCTTTAGTCAATAACGATAGTCAGTCGTTCCCCGTCTCTGAAGGAATATAATAATTGTTGTATTACACTTTAACTGATTAACTTAGTGTTATTTAGAGGTATTCTGCGCCTTTACTTGGTTACGGAAACTAGCTGATGGTTGGGAGGATCAACGTGCTCTATCCTGGAACACGTTACCTCTATCCTGTTTGATGATTATTCACCTTTGCTGTATAGTGGAGTGAATATGAAAATAGGGCCTATGCCCTTCATGGGCTGTTGAGCCATTGACAAACAAACAAATTATTCTATTATACTCAGTAATGTAGAATAAATCTATTACTGGCAATGGAGATTAATTAAAGAGCACTTGATCATTTTCTAAAAAGAAACTTCACTTGAGGAAAAGGTAGGCTAAACGTGAAAAAAATAAATTAGAAATATATTTTTCAAAACTGGACTACGCAATACGCAATCAGATAAATACATCATTTACATATTTCAACAATCCAGAATGTATAAGAATGTATAAGACTGGAAAATAACTCATATTTATTAATTTATCCATTCAGAAATAACTCCTTGGTATATGCAGACATAATCATCATTTATAATAATTTATTTGTGGTCGTCACTAAAAGAGGAGTCTTGATCTCTACATTGAACGACATTCTTGTCCAAAAACAATTCTTACAAGAACTATGATAATTTACACGCAATCTCAATGCATTTTTTTGCATTGCACGATTTTGTGCAAAGAAAAGCTTTCAAAAGAACAAAAATTATTCTCGCAAAGTGGTAGATTTGTCAATACATGAGTGCTGAAGTCTAGAAGTGGAAAAATACTTATTCGAAATATATTTCATTCAAGATTTGAAAGAATAGTTCAATGGTGAAGCGTATAGCCCAATGCTATGATATTATAGTACAGTATAAAAAATAGGGTTTCAGAACAATTTTCTCATCATGCTCACCATTGCTTCCATTGATAGTAAACCTTTTTCGTTCTTCAATTTTACATGTATGGTTGAGGAAAATACATTGAAAAGACACTCAACATCGTGGTTTTTCCGAGTGAATACTGTACTGCTTCTACGAGAGATTCAGACTGCTCTCGAGGAAGGATTCAGCCAGGAAAATGATCAAATTGCGTGCTTCTCGTTCTCCCATTCTTACCAATTCCTTGAGGGTTCGTGATAGCTTATGTTCAATAGAGTTTCATTACAAGAGGTTATAAACTTCTCGAACTTTTAAGTACAAGACCTATCGTAACGTTATTGTTGATCAAACACTCAGAGACAAACACACATCACAAAAGAAATAATGGACAAACTTATTGTTGAGGAACACCTCAGTCTTGATCAAACCAATTTTTTTGATAATTGAATGTTACAACTGTAGTTGGGAATAAACATAATTATGAATGTCCTTGGAATGATGATTGCATAAGAAATAAACAAGTTCCAGTTAATTAAACTTTTCTAATTGAAGGAATATAAGTCTAATGGAATCTACTTGTTATTGAGTTTTTAATATGATACACGTATATTGATAATTACGATTAATTCATTGTTATTTGACGCTAAGATATGGAAAGAAATTTTGCCGTAATTTTTGATGAATTCAATAGAGAAATGAAACCTGAGAGAACTTATAAAAAACAGAAGGAGGATAGATAAAGGGGAACATATATTTTATTCAAAGTTATTCAGATTGGGATGGTCAGGTCAGTTAGCCTTTGTTATAAAAAAACACAATAATAAAGATCATGTAAATAACTATTACTATAACTAAATAATATATATATTTGATTATTCTTTTTTAAACCATTCAGTATTATTTTAGCGTAGGCTATGATTCCATAATTTTCTACTATAAAAAATTTCGGGCCCGTCCGGGATTTGAACCCGGGACCTCCTGCACCCAAAGCAGGAATCATACCCCTAGACCAACGGGCCTTCATATTTGGTCAATATTGTTGTAATGACAAGTATTTAACAATAATCATTAACTGAAAGAGTGACCTTGTTCGTAAACACGTAAAGTAATGAAAGTGAAAGCTATAACTACTGTACAACACTACACTGCGGACTGTTTATTATAGGTATCACGGTTATCTCCTAGAATGCGCTACCTCGTTGACTATTGTACGTACAGTGACTATATTCAAATATTTCACAGTAGACTCGTAGAATATTCATATACTATACACCTTGTCTGAAGACTAACATTCGCCTATATTGACAGATTGACAATTTTATACAACTCCAATTTGTAAATAAATTGTGAAACTTGTGATCTAATAACTAAAGAAATTCCTATATTGTGCTTGGGAAACACAATAGGCTTAAAAATTATGATGGGCTATATGATGCCAATATTCTATTTAATAGTTCATGAAAATCATTTGTAATGGTTCATCATTTCATCAGAAATCATTCTGATCAATCTATGAAATACATTTTCATTCATCATCGAGGAAGAGTATAATACAGTGTTATAGACTTTTCAAACTCTTGACTCCATAAACAATTTTTCTAGATTACAGTGAAAATTATTGATTAGGAAGTTAAAATGAAAAATATTTAACTATTCATCAAAAATAAAATTTTAATTCTTATTCATTTACGCCTTACGACTAAGTCATGATTAACATAGGAATCATCATTGTTAACTCTTTTTCTTCATTCACATTCAATCCAAACAATAGAAAATATTGCACCATTTAACCAGCTTTGTGAGTTTGTTACAATTGATCGATATAGCCTCCAAGTATTGAACACGGGACCTCAAACATAATAAAAAACCAATAGCGACTATTTATTTGTCCCGTTTTCCCAACCACATGAATGCAATCTCAGGAATTTTCTTTCACGTTTTAAAAATTTGAACACTGATCGGAGCAGTGCGCAGTATTATTCATTTTGACTGTTTCAATCAGGCTCTGCCGAAAGCCTTTGACAAGTCACACACGGAAAATTCAAGTCCTTGTTTGAGGTTAGGTTGAAAATGCAACTGGAAAGCTCTCCGGTCGAGGAGAGAGATGGAGAAAAACGTTGAAACCAACACAAAAAACGGGAAAGCATATCGAACGACAGTCATTCTTTCGGCGATACAGGAGGCAATGCTTTTTCGCCTGTCTTGATTTTATTTTCTCTCCATCCGTCTTTTATCCGGTCAGTTGGAGGAAATAACGCGCTATCGCGCAATGCTTTATCCCATGTTTTTCACTAGCCACTGCAACTCTTTCTCACCCAATACTACTTTGTCGCCAACAGCACATTACCAGGTTCTCTCTTTGTTTTCTTTCACCATCTTCTTGTCCTTTACATTCGCCAACTTAGAATGCACATCACCAGGTTCCCTTTTGGTCGGTTTCCTTTCATTATCTCTTCCACTTCCCTTTTCAAGCAATGTCGTGGAAAGTACTGCAACATCCTCTTTCCGTGACTTTCTCATTCCTCTCATCTCCATCTTTCTTTTTCTGAATTTGCTCATTTCTCTTTTTTTAAAAGAGTTAGCTTTTATCTAATCTAGATTTCTTTGGATTCGAGATTCTCTCATTGTCTCCATTCTCTATCTCCACCTCTTCTCTTATTTTCTCCTCCAAATTTCTTTATGTATCATAAACTAAGAATCACGTTGAGCACAAAAATTCACTCCTCTTCTCCTCTTCCTTTCATCACCCTAACTTCTATTGGATTCGATCTTCTTTC
Source organism: Sogatella furcifera (assembly GCA_017141385.1). Lineage (NCBI taxonomy): Eukaryota > Metazoa > Arthropoda > Insecta > Hemiptera > Delphacidae > Sogatella > Sogatella furcifera. The sequence continues at coordinate 16,681,715 of CM029554.1, forward strand.
TCCCTCTTTTCCTCCACGTCTTCTCTTTTCTTCTCGCCTATTTCTATTCAATTCCATCCGTTTCTCTCACATCAGATTCAGCTTTCCCCTCTGATTCTCTTTCTCTCGCACTAGATTATGTTATCTTAAATCTGTCGCAGTTGTTCCCCAGGGAGAATAGCAGCGACAGAACGACCGCAGCTTATCCGCTGAAGCCGTCACATTATTGAGACTCGATTCAAGTCCAAATTGACCAGTGTACTACGTTTCACCGCACATCGATTTATTTGCTTCACTAATTCCCAAAGGGTTATAAAGACATCTGGAATTCTCTTTGGAAACTTCGGCAAACAGTCGAAAAATCCTTACGTTTCCCAAATTCTCCATTATACCTATGAATTATACCAATCAATGTCTCTAGTTTCATTGGAACTGATCCAAATTTTCTGAGCTTATAGGCTATTGGATAGCAGACGAAGATGTGTGTATTATAGTGAAAAATCACTTTATCATATCCTCTATATCCTTATATCCTCTATCCTTATGATGAGATAACTTGGGACTGAAGATGAAGTATGGAAGATGAACTTGTTCTAGACACAAATACAGATATTTTCAATCCTTCAATACATTGATCGACGGTGAATATGAAGAAAGACACATCATCAAATCCTGGTTTTATATTAAGGATTCTCAATCCCTAAATCTCCATTCCCAAAAAACTATTCCATCATAACATGTTCAGCTTGTTCGATATTAGGCCTATAGTATACGACTTTTTGAGTGGTTGTGGAGCTGATATTGTGGTGGTTATCAATTATGAATACGAGTTAGCTTATAATACGAGTTACAATATAACTCCCTCTCCTGCTTGTCTTGTCTTATCCACTCCCGAATATCTCAAACAATAGCTACCCTCCAATTGCACTTCCCCTTGACCTTTCCTTCTTGTCTCGCTCAGACCCATGAGTTGCACCTTATATTTCCTCATTTTCTCCACCAATACCCCTGCGCTGTAAAGGCAGAAGGGGGTCAAGAAAAAGTTTGTTTCTACACCTCTAATTTTTATATACATGATGATGAATACGTTTATTCTTTGATTTTAAAAGAGAAATTGAAGTGATTATAGAATTATTCTATTCTTTTATCACCCACGTAAGAATTGTCCATGGATGATTAGATTAGATTAGATTATTCACTTTATTCAAGTAGAGTACAGCATTTACGATCTTTAATCCTAGATTCTAAAAATTAAACATGAATCTAATTACACGATTGGTTCAAATAAGAAATACATATACAAGGTTCTTGCTAAATTACATATATATAGGATTCAATATTCTTACTGTTATAATATGATTGTGGTGTATCTACATGAAATGGCGGAATTGGGACAAAGATGTCCATTCTTGGAGAAGGATATGCAAGGATATCCCTCCCATTAACACTCAACCGTAACACATTTTTACTGATAGATGGATTCGACTGAAAATTTATTTAATGAATTTTACTCTATGAAATTGTGATAACTTGAACAAAAATGTGGAATGGATGATGAAAAGATGAATGAAAACGATAGGAATTATGAATGAAGTTTATTTAAAACTGGAATGTTGATTAAATGAGCTTATTAGAGTTGAATTATAATTATTGAAGCTAATACCACATGAGCTAGATATTTGGAAATCTATTCTTAAAAAAGTACTATGTTTTGATATGAATATTAATAGTAATAATTAAGACTTAAATAATTCAATTTGATTTAAACGTACTTGAAATAAAATGATTAATTCCACTATTAAAAGGATGTAAAGTGGGGTGAAAGGGAAGGGGAACTGCAATGTAGCTGCTCTAATGTTGGACCGTCTCCGCCATTCTCTCAAAAAGATGCTTTCACAATTTTGAAATGAAGCCCGCTCGACTCTCAATGGATTTAATGGAATTGGGGAGTGCATTCCAAGCACGACAAGCGCTAACAAGAAATGATTTATTATAAATTGTAGAATAGAATAGAATAGAATAGAATAGAATAGAATAGAATAGAATAGAATAGAATAGAATAGAATAGAATAGAATAGAATAGAATAGAATAGAATAGAATAGAATAGAATAGAATAGAATAGAATAGAATAGAATAGAATAGAATAGAATAGAATAGAATAGAATAGAATAGAATAGAATAGAATAGAATAGAATAGAATAGAATAGAATAGAATAGAATAGAATAGAATAGAATAGAATAGAATAGAATAGAATAGAATAGAATAGAATAGAATAGAATAGAATAGAATAGAATAGAATAGAATAGAATAGAATAGAATAGAATAGAATAGAATAGAATAGAATAGAATAGAATAGAATAGAATAGAATAGAATAGAATAGAATAGAATAGAATAGAATAGAATAGAATAGAATAGAATAGAATAGAATAGAATAGAATAGAATAGAATAGAATAGAATAGAATAGAATAGAATAGAATAGAATAGAATAGAATAGAATAGAATAGAATAGAATAGAATAGAATAGAATAGAATAGAATAGAATAGAATAGAATAGAATAGAATAGAATAGAATAGAATAGAATAGAATAGAATAATAGAATAGAATAGAATAGAATAGAATAGAATAGAATAGAATAGAATAGAATAGAATAGAATAGAATAGAATAGAATAGAATAGAATAGAATAGAATAGAATAGAATAGAATAGAATAGAATAGAATAGAATAGAATAGAATAGAATAGAATAGAATAGAATAGAATAGAATAGAATAGAATAGAATAGAATAGAATAGAATAGAATAGAATAGAATAGAATAGAATAGAATAGAATAGAATAGAATAGAATAGAATAGAATAGAATAGAATAGAATAGAATAGAATAGAATAGAATAGAATAGAATAGAATAGAATAGAATAGAATAGAATAGAATAGAATAGAATAGAATAGAATAGAATAGAATAGAATAGAATAGAATAGAATAGAATAGAATAGAATAGAATAGAATAGAATAGAATAGAATAGAATAGAATAGAATAGAATAGAATAGAATAGAATAGAATAGAATAGAATAGAATAGAATAGAATAGAATAGAATAGAATAGAATAGAATAGAATAGAATAGAATAGAATAGAATAGAATAGAATAGAATAGAATAGAATAGAATAGAATAGAATAGAATAGAATAGAATAGAATAGAATAGAATAGAATAGAATAGAATAGAATAGAATAGAATAGAATAGAATAGAATAGAATAGAATAGAATAGAATAGAATAGAATAGAATAGAATAGAATAGAATAGAATAGAATAGAATAGAATAGAATAGAATAGAATAGAATAGAATAGAATAGAATAGAATAGAATAGAATAGAATAGAATAGAATAGAATAGAATAGAATAGAATAGAATAGAATAGAATAGAATAGAATAGAATAGAATAGAATAGAATAGAATAGAATAGAATAGAATAGAATAGAATAGAATAGAATAGAATAGAATAGAATAGAATAGAATAGAATAGAATAGAATAGAATAGAATAGAATAGAATAGAATAGAATAGAATAGAATAGAATAGAATAGAATAGATAGGTTTTTATTTCACCAAAGACATCAGTTTGTAAAGAAAACAATATCCACACTTCTAATGGACCAATACAATAGTAATTACCATCAATAAGATAACAATTGCAACAGCAATACAAACAGCACTATAATAAAAGTCACTAATGTTAATTAGAAAGAAAAAAAATCCATTTGCTTCACATAGCATATTAGCACTTTTCCTACCAAGAGTAAAATGTAAGCCTTACAACTATTACAAGATAATCATGATAACTTAAAATTAAATATCTCAGATACAATTCTATCATCAACTGGAAATTGCATTTAATAAAAAAAAGAACTGATGAAATAAAATACTGACTTGCAAAGTGATCAATTGATCACTTGAGAGCAAGTAGGAGTTAGATATTCAATTTGAATTTTATATAATATCAATCATGCACACACACATACACACACACGCGCACACAAGGGCTCCAATTCTTTAAAATGGCAAGACTTGACTATAATGAGAAAATAATAGTAAAATAAATATAAAAACTTTGGGCTACCAAAGAAGAAAGGTCAAATCCAAATTATTTCGAAATTGTTTATAATAAATTAAAATTTATTCAACCACATTAAACCATCCATCAACTGTAGTTGGAGCAAACTCCCAAAGTCAGGCTTGTACTGTTTTTTGAATTTTTTTAAGAACTTTTCTTCACGTATCTCAAGGGGTAAAAGATTGAAAATTTTGGGCCCAAGGAAAAGAAAGCATTTCTGAAAAAATGCACTATTAGCTCTTGGGCACAAAACTAATTGTTGGCTTACTTGACCAGTAAATTTAATATTAGTTCTCACTTCCCCCCCCCAAGTTTGTAACTGCTACCACTCATTTTATAGAATAGTGCAAGTACCTTGAATATGTACAGGTAACGAAGTGGAAAAGCTCTCATGATCTGCTTGAAAAGCGAAAAAGAATGAGTTTGCCTGTGCACACCAAGTATGACCCTCACTACAGCCTTTTGCAAAATCAAAACAGGTCTGAAATGGGATATATAAGTTGATGCCCAACATGCAATCCCATAATCTAGTTTGGAGTTTACAAAAGCAAAATATAGCTGACGCATGACACTGGGAGGAAGAAATTGATGCAGATTGCGAATTTTTCTCAAGATATTTAATAAGTATTTTCTTAGGCTGAGAACATGCAAATTCCAAGACAACTTTTTATCCACAATCAGTCCAAGATATTTGATTGACTGGGTTTGTTCAACGCTACAACAGCCACACTGCAACTCATTGCATCCATTCACATGGTACTTAAGAGGGGTTTCCAGAAATAAAGGATTTGACAAAGTAATATTTATAAATTTCGTTTTAACTGCATTTAATGATAATCTATTGCAATCAAACTAGAGTTTCAGGCTAATTAGATCCAGTTGCATCATTTCATGAAGCTCAACAATATTTCCACAAGTATATGAGAATGCAGTATTATCTGCAAAAGATGTGGCAGCTCCATGAAATTTATGAGAGAATAGATCATTAATGTATACCAAAAATAAAAGTGGTCCAAGAACCGAACCTTGCGGAACTCCATTCCTAATCCTGAGTGTTTCACTTTTAACTACACCAAGATGAACAAATTGCCTTCTATTCTCTAAGTAAGATTTCATCCAGTCCAATGCTGCACCCCTTAGACCAGCTGAAAATAGTTTATGGATCAAAATCGAGTGATCAACGGTATCAAAAGCTTTGCTTATGTCAAGAAACAAACCTGAAACTCCACTTTCAACTTTAGTATTCATGCCTGAATATAATCTTGAAATAAAATGATACAACGCCATCTCAGTGCTTAATCCTTCCTGGAAACCAAATTGTCCTGTATAGATAAATTTGTTACTATTTAAAGATTGAACTAACCTCCTTCTCACCAATTTCTCAAGAATTTTAGAAAATACTGATAACAGGGATATAGGCCTATAGTTTGATGGGTTCGATCTATCACCCCCTTTATGCACAGGAACAACCTTGGCAATCTTCAGAGCTTCAGGAAACACCCCAACAGAAATACTTGAGTTAAATATGTCATGCAACACCGGTACTATTGCAATAGCAATATTCTCAAGTAGATGGGAAGAGATACTATCAGGTCCAGGAGACTTACCATCCTTCAATGACTGAATTTCTCTAAGTATTTCATTGTAGTGAATGGGTGTTAAAAAAATAGAATTGCATACACCAATCGTTTTAAATTTCGTTTTTTAATCAAATTTCGTTTTGTTAAGTGTTAATCATATTTTGGTTTACATGACTTATTGAAGAAACCAACCTGTCAGGGACACCGATGAAGTATTTATTGAAAGCATCTGTAATCGATGTAGTTCGATGACGGAGAGAGCAAGGGTTATTGATGAGATGGTTCATGCCTCTGGTGAGATTCGACCCCATCTTTGGGTGGCGCTAGCGGACTGGAGGATAGAAATAAGATTCTGATTCAAAAATGCGCAAAGCAGAAATTTCTAGTTCATAATTACGAAAGGAAGTTTTGAATTTAGAGTGTTATAAAATATCATAATCGCACCAAATTAATGGATTAAAAACTTGGAAATTAGCTGGGAAAATAATTGAGAATCCACAAATTTCATTACATCCTCACATTGTGATAATAGAAGTGGCATTTCTGTTCTCGATTGAATACTGTCTCATTAAAAATTCGATTCAGAATTCTATTAAGTTTACATTAACAAATAACCCAGATTTGTACTAGTTTTCCCCCAATTTCTAGCTTGCAACTCGCGCCACCTATATTGAATATTCACAGACAATATCTGCTATTTGATGAAAAAAGTTTTCAACAACACTTGGAACGTATTTCACGGAAATGGAACAAAGTTTAATTAGACCAGCTGGGTAAACCACGGAAGAGCAGCAGTAAAATATGATTATGAGGGATGGAAAATGAGAAAAAACCAGAGTGAGAATGGTATAAAAGAAAAGGGAATTCACTAAAGAGCTGCATTGGAAATATGATGATAAGTTATGAAAAATGATATAAAACTGGAGAGCATATCATGAAGATAGTCTTCAAAAGAGGGAGGAAAACATGTCAGAATAGTAGAAAAATATGATGCCGTGGATGTAATAGAGAGAGGAAACTAGTGGAAATGAAGAAGAGAGAAAAAGAGAGGAAATCATTCCACACAATATTTCAGAGCAGTAGTGGAAAACATGATGCTGTAAAGAAGAGAAGGAATAATTATGAGGAAGGTGTGGAGAAAAGAAAAGCAAGACAAAGAAAGTGTGAGAAGAAAAAGACTACTTCAGTAATTTATGAAGTCGACAAGAGTCAAATACTGTGAAAAGGTGACAGGGTGTGATGTCTTCCATTCACAACATTCGGAAGCTTCTGCTCCATTTTCATTCTGACTAAGAATGGAGCGCAGCTGTGAAAGGAAATTTTCCGTTTTACAAGAACAAGAAATGAGTTCGCCACCATCACCATTGTCATTGGAATAAGGCCAACACCTTGATTATAATTAGACTCTACACCGTGAATCCAGTTTGAAGAAGATATTACGGACGGAAATGTAATTTGAGGTGTAGAATAATGTAAACTCCGAGAGTAGCCTGATTTTCAACCTCTCGTGTCTCATACTTTTTTCTTATGAAAATTAAATGAAAAGACAAGATGTTGTCGAACCACTGATTTATTAGAAAATCGAGATACCGGTTTCGGCTGTTACACCATTATCAATGTCTGGTAAACTATAACTTACAGAGCAGTAGTTTTTATACTAACGGTAAAGCACCGTTATTGGTAGACGCTTGAGCCAATGACCGTGAACGTCTGCCATTGGTCTAGACAAACTTCTCCCCGATAAGCGGTTCATTCAAACATTACAAGATGGAGATTCAGACAGAAAACACTATCGAAGATCCTTCTGTATTTGTTACTATTGAAACGTATTTTTGAATGACTTTAAAATTCTCCTTTCTGCTATTTCAAACTTACGTTTTAATTTAAAGTATAGCCTTACGTGATCAGCTTGACTAGCTTCTTTCAATTTTTGAGTAGTTGTGAAGGTGATATTGTGGTAGTTATCCATATTAAATGGAAAGACAAGATGTTGTCAAACTACTGATTTATTAGAAAATCGAGATACCGGGTTCGGTTTTTAACCCATTATCAATTTCTGGCAAACTAAAGTGCAGAACAGCAGTATTTATACTAACGGTAAAGCATCGCTATAGGTAGACGATTGTGCCAGTGACCGTAAACGTCTGCAATTGGTCTAGACAAGCTCCTCCCTGATTAGCGATTCATTCAAACATTACAAAATGGCGATTCAAACAGAACACAAAATTGGAGATCCTTTGCAATTATAGAAGTATTGTTTTTTATGTTCTTTTTCCATCATGATGACGGGGATGAGTTAACCCTTTCACACACACTACTATTTTTAGATTCACGATTTTTTACCGTCCTTTCAAAATGCGCTACATAATTTGTTTGGCAAATTCCGATGAATCTAGTAGAATTTATAATGACGGGAAATTCGGTCGTCCAAAAATCGTGGTTAGTGCAACTGGTCATAAGAAAAATGACATTTTTCATTGGAGGATTTTTCATTACATTTTGGGTGGCTCGTTGGAGGAGTGATAAAGCGCCGGTCTGATAACCAGGTGGACCCTGGTTCGAATACCAAGCGGAGAACAATTTTTGACCACACCACATCACATAGATACGACCACCCCGTCTTTCGGAGGAGACGATAAGCCGTCGGTCCCGACTACCTAAAAAGTAGTCGTCATCTATCATACATTTCATTACCCACGCACAAGCCTATGAGCTTATGTGGGCTTCACCCTCATAAACAAACAAACATTAAAATCAAGTTGGAGAAAACAACATGTAAATTACATCGAAAAATGGATGAAAAGCACGTCAAAACTAGAAAATAACTCTAATTCTAACAAGATGGGAAAAATATTAGGTATTGCAGCTCACCAACTGCTGGATAATTATAATAATGATTAATTCGAATCTCAATTTATTGGTATTTAAATAGACCAAGCACTAGTTGCAGAAGTCCTTTGTCTATTTAAATAGCAATAAATTGAGATTCGAATTAATTATTATTCTAATTGACAACATGAGTGTTGGAGTGCACAAGGAGCAGATGAAACCGCCTAACTTTTTGGCGTCAACCATACCTAACATTTTGCCGACGCCCAGCCGTGTGAACAAATGAGACGCTCAAAATGAGAGAAAATAATTCGAATTTTTTAGATTTGTGCCACTCAGTAATTTTGTAGTCGGCTTATAAAAGTTGTTCTTTACTTAATTAAACTTCCACCTCTCTCATTACTATTACGCTATTAATTAAAATTTCCAACACAACTGTGTATCAAGAAGATTTATTCCTGTATTGTGAGGATCATTACTGTTGGATTGAGGAAACCTCCTTGAAACTTGTGAGGGATAATTTGTGTGGGGATACTTGAAAATTACTGAGTAAATAATCACGTTCTGTCACCTGAAGTTTTCTCATATTTTTTTATGAAATTAAATTCAATATTGATGAATTTTCAAGTTTTTTTTATAGTTTCATATCGATATTCAATGAGAAATGAAAACTTACAATTCTAAACAATAAATTCGAGAAAGTCAAATGATCATTCAAGAATAGATGAGGGAAAACACAAGAATATGCATAGGCTACACTTTTAGAATGGCTAATGTGTGAAAAGCTTAACTTATTATGAAAATCATGTTTTAAGTTCATGGAGAAAGTGTTCATCATTCGATCTTATCAATAACTTAATTTATTGCTATTTAATGTTTAGATAATGTGACATAAATCATAGCGAACTTCGTTTGTCAACCAATTTCTATTGCAAGATTATTCACTTTCCAATCACACTGATATTGAAATTGGCTACAAATTCTCTTGTCTACATTCTCTACATTCTATCGTGATTAAATAAAGATCAAAGAAATATAGTAATACTTTCTATCCTATTATGATTAGTTAATTAAATGAAGGTCATTTACAATTACAACGGAGACCAGTTTTTGAAACTCAACCATAGCTACACGATACTGCTTGCGGTGGATTCCTCCACCACAACACGTTAAATAAACCACAATCCACTACATATGTTCAGGATTTCAAACACGGCTCTCTTGTTCATGAATAATAAGCGATGAGCTTCCAAACCACTCACTCCACAATAAATACTTTGCAGTCAAGTTTACAGATTGAATACATAAAATGTAGTCGTCATCTCCCATCATCATCATCATCATCATCATTATGGTTAAGTGGTAGAGTGGGCATTACTGTCCAAACTTCGCCACGTCATTAAAATAAAGAAGCCATTCTAATTCATTCATCATAACTCTCATTACTCACGCACTAGACTAAGAACTCATGAGAGCATCACCCTCGGAAAAAGAAATATACACGTTTATTTAATAAACAGTAATTTTATCATATATAAACTGTAAATTTAATATTGTAGTCAAGTAAATATACTGCAGTTGATATTGCAATCAAATTGAAAAAAATAAGAGAAAGTACTGTAGTCAATTTTAAATGTAGATGTTGTCGTCAGGTTTTTATACTGAATCTCTATATATAAAAGCGAAATGGCACTGACTAATTCATTCATTCATTCTGAAAATCCACTGAACCGAATGCGTTCAAATTTGGCAGGCATGTTCAGTTGGACGTTTAGACGCGCGCTAAGAACGGACTTTGAAAACTTTTCAAGGATACGCCAAATATTTTAGTTTTTCTATAGATTTTCAACGTTTTCTTCATTTTTTCGAGAACCAATCGGTAGAAAATGTTGATATTTGGTGGGAAGGTTCAGATAAGGTCTAGAAATGTTGTGTTGAAATATTTTTGCAATCCGTTCAAGATTACGCCAGTAATCAGTTTTTCAAAATTGTAGATGTGTTGCAAGTTGCATATCTTCCGCCTTGATACGACCAATCCTAACTGTAAATTCAATGGTTCAGCGAGATTTTAGATGAACTAATTTGGAAGATCAAGTTTGAATCATTGAATCAAGTTTCAAACTATATATACTTCCGATATACTTTCCAAGGTTACGCTTATTTTTACGAATTAATATATATTATACGTTATTTTTTGGAATTTTCGGAGTTTTTCTTAGATTTTGCTAGAACAAATTGGCAGAAAATGTTGAAATTAGGTGAACAGGTCCAGATCAGGTGTAGAAATGCTGAAATAAATTTCGAATCCCTTCTGAACGGAATTTGCAGGCTGTTTGTCTCAGCTGTCACTGACAGAGGTTTTGCAGGCGAGCGAAGCGAGCCTGTTTGACTCACTTACACTGCCTATACTGTCGGGGGTCCAGGGGGCGGAGCCCCCTGGGTAGGCGGAGAAGGCGAGCGAAGCGAGCCTGCCGGCTAGTATTGTATAAAGATCAAACAGTAGATATTATAGTCAATTGAAAAGAGTAAATATTGGAGATAGGCACATTTTATTTTCATTTAAATGTACATAAAAATGACATTTTCCTACAGATATCCGTAAAATTGCAGTTTTCGCACTGAAAATCATGTGTAAAACGGTCCATTCTTGAACTAGTAATGATTAGCGTGCGTAAAGTAAAAATTAGCGTGCCTAAAAATTTTTAAGCACTCCAGATTTGCAACCTAACAACTCGAAATAGTAAGTGTATCAAATGGATGTTCCGTATTTAGAATTCAAAATTAAGGCGGCAGCCCTGGCTGACGACCAAACGGGAGTCGATCAGCTGGTAGCGGCAAGTTGGAATTGCGACCAAAAGGTAGTACCCCGGTCAGACCGAGCGGAGCGAGACCGTCCGTCTAAATTTTTTAGGTTATTTTATTGTTTATATCAATACCGTTACGGGATAAAAGTTCTATTTATTCTCAGAGCTTTTATAATAATTATGAGATTAGGGATTTATGTTATGAATACCGTTCATTATTGTTGGTTATAAAACCTGGGCTTGAATTGTTTGAATACGGTAAGATGCTTGTCATTTGTTGATCTTGAATTTGGTTCATTTCATACAGTAGTTGACTCAATTTAGGCTATCAGAATTCAGTGGCGAAATACATTATTATGATTTTTTGAATGTGATAGTAACTTAATACTTTAATACATACAACTTTGAAGAAGACTCTGGCACCATAATTACTGAGATTTTGAAAATACCGTAGGCTAAAATGAAATGAACTCAGATCACATTTACTTGATCTGACTACTTCAACTACCATATATGTAAGTTAATATACAGTATAATGAAAGTGGTTGAATGCATGATATAGAATTCATAGTAAATGCGACATTCTAATTTAATACTATCATTAAATTACTGCTTCAGTTCAATTCAGTCTCATTGTTGGCTGGTTCAGCTTTGAACCTTGCACTTGATTCATAAAGTAGGATTCTGTTATTCAATGCAGGTGACAGCCGACGACTAAATAATTTTGCATAAAAGCATGATAAGTCCTGAGAATCATAAGCAATACGATTGTAACCTTGCATAATTTTAACATAGAAGCAGTTAGCTTCTATACTAAGCTTCTATCTTATGCTATAGATAGCCTAATCACTCGCGGGTTGCATCAATCAAAAGCCTACCTGCTGGAACTGATGAGATATTTTGTCTCAAGTGATATGAAGGAACAAAATTTTTCCAGAAAGAATAATATACAGTACTTTACATGAAAGTATGTTATTCATAGCACTATTAAGTTATATAGGCTATCATTTCAATTAAAATAAAACCATGAGTTCAATTAATTGTGAACTAGAAGATTCTAAATCCCTTCCAGTCACATTAAATGGTGTTTAAAAAGTCTAATTTGCGCTGAATTCTAGTAAATATGATTATTCAAAGTATGAAAGGGCATTTTACACTTATCAGTTACCCGGAATATTTCAAGGTCTCAAAAAGTAGTTTTTTTTTTTTTTTAAGATTACGTCTTGGGGACTCCAGGAGGGAAGGTAAGACAAGTCAGATACACGTATATAATACATATGTATTACATACATACGTGTCAAGTATAACTCTAACATATACCTACATAAAAAGGCAGTCCAGTTCATTTCTATTAAAATAATAAAGATAGAATATTATGTAGCCTATTCATTTACATATAAATGTCGAAGTTCTAAACATTTAGGTGGATAGGAACTCTTGTATACTATAAAAAACTTCATCAACTAAGAATTTTTTTAGTTGATTCTTGAATATCGGTATATTTTCTTGAGATTTTATAGTATTTGGTAGTTTATTGTAATAAACCCTACCAATATAGCTCGGCTTATTCTCAAATAATCTGCTATTATGTCTTTGAAGATGATAGTCGGCTCTATTCCGTGTATTGTAGTCATGGATATTTAAATTTTGGCTTATGTTGCTCATTTTAATATATAGAATGGTTTCAAAAAGATACAAAGAAGGAACAGTCAGCAGACCAAGTCATTTAAAAATAGGCCTGCATGACTCCAGCCTGTCATTTATACCTTCCGTATGTACGTATGTCTGGCTCAACAGCCCATGAAGGGCCTAGGCCTACCAGCTGGTTGCCAATAACAAATTCACTCTACTATACAGCCCGTCCAAGCCGAGAAGACACCCCGGCATGCCGGGAAAACGGCCCCAGCCCGTCCAATACCGGCTCAAAAGCCATTAAGTACAGTGAGTACAATAATTTATTATTCTATAGTCACTGTGATACATAGAATAGATGAAATGTTTGAATTATATTACTTCATATTACTCAAATAAAAGTAATTATTTGATAATAGATGAGATTGGACATTGTAGGCTTCTAAAATTGAAAGTTCCAACTCAAGACTTCCGCCATCTTGGATTTGTAAAAATTGTGAGATGATGGTACTTTACATGATTCTTATATTGATTTCAAAGGCAAAATAAATTGAAGAGATTGCGATAAAAAATACTTGAAATTACACTAAAAAACACATTTGAAACTTTTTCCTACTTTTCACACAGGCCCAATGGTAACTGTAGGAAAAATTTAATGTGTAACTCGAGCATAAAGTGTTATTGCTGCACTCGAGAAACGTTTTTCACTCGCCTTCGGCTCGAACTGTTTCACTCGTGCAGCAATCCTTCACTTTACGCACCAGTTACACAAATAACTATTTTCGCAGCAGATGATGGCCACCTGAGTTAATTACGTTTCATTGTTTTTGTTTAGTGATATTGTTTTTTACGTTTGAATTGTTTTTCAATATAGTGAGAATAGTTAGGTAAAAATGCCAGACGAACGAGAATCGAACCCGTAAACGGTGCAGGTATAAAAGACTGATGCGATATTACTGATATCCATTACTGTTTGATTTGATCGATTTGTCAATTATCCAAACAGTAAATATTCTAGAGAAGTTCAAACAGTATATGGTTTTAGAAGAGTATTAGCAGTAAATGATACAGTTTGAATTGAATTTCCAACTTTTCAATTCCGAAAGATAAGTGACAACTCGGAAGCCGACTCTTATCAGTAATAATAACTGCAGAAAGTTAGGCTACATGTGATGAGAACGAACACACTACACACTGGGGGAAAGTGTGACCTTACCTGGTACAGGTGTGTAAGGGGGGTTTATACGTACAGGTAGCAGATGCGTCCTCCCCTCCCCCCTCAACCGAGCGACCCTTTCCACCTGTCGCTCCACCCCCCCTAGGTCCCCGGAACCTAGGTTTGGGGGATCGATAGAGCAAAACGCAAGCTGGAAACCCGTCTTGTCCACTGTTCAACTCCCCACCACCCCTCCCCTAGGATCATCAGGTGATCCAGACATCATGCGCTGCTTGCATTGTTAACTATCTTCTCTTCACCGTTCTTCTTTCTCACAATTTTTCTTTCTTTTTTCTGAATCCTTTTTCACCCATCATTTCGTTCTTTTTCCACTCACTAGCACCCCTATCCAATATAATGTGTGAACTTGATGATGATGTAAGGAAAATAACAGATATTGTTAAAATTTTACTTCAATTTCCATCCTACATGTTTCTTCGCCATTCTTTTCTACTCATCACATTTCACTCACTCTCATAGTCTGTTCAAGGGAAGAAGACATTCTGGCAAGATGAGAAAATGACTCAAGCTCGTCCAATATTGGTCCAAAAATTATTAATTCGGTCTCAAATTGTGGGAAACATTCTGATCTACAATTTGAAACAAAATTTATAACCTTTGAACCAATATTGACCAAGCTGGAGATATTTTCCCATCCTGTAAGGTTTTCTTCGCTTGAACAGACTATACCTCCTCACCATTTTCTTTTTTTTCTTAAACTACCCTTCTTTCACTCAATATTACCCTTTTTCCCATTCCTTTCTCCCTTCATCCTCTCTCTCTTACCCTTCTCTCTCATCCATCCGTCGCTTGTAAACAGTTTCCGCTCACTAAATTTCTTTCTCTCATTCCCTTCCTCCCACCATCCATCCCTCTCTTCTCCACCATCCATCCGTCGCTTGCAAACAGTTTCTGAAGCTCAACAGGTGGCACGACTCTTGCTTACACTCCATGCCTCGTGTACTGAGCGTGTACACAAACGTTGTTCCTGCGCTGCGTTGTATCAGTATGCACCAGGCATAGCATTCATTGCTGTTCTGGACGGTTTCTGTACTGAGCAAGTTTGGCTACAGACTGTAAATTATAGTCAACAACCGACTCTACTCAGTACTCACACAAGAACTCCCACATGAGGCGTGCTCTCCTGCGTTCTCTTTCACTAACGGTCTGTCTTCTCATTTCTCCTACATACAACTGCTCTATATCACTCATCATAAATTTAGTAGACCAGTATTCTTGAATAAATTTAACTTCAGAATAATTGTCCTAGAACAGTTTAAATTCGTCTAAACAGTTTTAAACATTCTTACTGGTGTATTTTGCAGTATAATATACTTGATTATATATACAGTATAATATATTTGAAGAAGGTGTATAAAATCTATTTAAGAGGTTTTCCTTGTGAAAACATTACTGGTGAGTTGAAAATACAATATTTGAAGAGGAAAGTGACAATATGTGCGCTAAAGGAGAAATGTTGATAGAAGTCACTGTTTCTATAGTTTCGACTTTTGTCTGTAAAACTTTTACTCGCCTCCTATATATACACTATACAGTACTTCTTATACTTTTTTCAACTTCCCCTTTTCTTTCTTCTTTTTCTACTTACAACTTCTTTCCATTATTCATGACTATTTCCAATCCCGTTTCCAATCAAATTTGTGATCGAAATTCACGAAACATCAATCCAGCATTTCTATCGGATTACAAATATTTATCTATTGATTCCAATATAAAGTATTTCACTAAATAGCTGATGAGAAACAGAATTTCGAACAATGAAACTTCTCTACTCTTTGATGATAAATATTTTATCTTGGGTCATGCTATTCTTGAGATGAAGCATACATGAATTGATCCAACTACTTTACTGTGAAAAGAATCCTTCTCATTGAGTTCTTTCAATTCGTAGTACTTCTTTCCAATTATTATCAATTCGAAAGTTGGTAGCTTAACCTTCCAACCAATATTGAAACAAGGGCTCTTTCAAAATTTTTCTTGATTCCAATGAACACAGCCATATTCTAAATTTCAGGTTATGTTCTGCATTCAGATGGAAGCTAAACAAGAGCTCATCCAACTGAAAGGAAACTGCTGATAAGAAACACATCACCTTCCCACCATTCTATGCTATGATTGTTGGGAGAAAAAGACACGAACACATGTTATCGAACAAGCAAAAGCAAGCAAAAGTGTGTTGATCCTAGCAAAGTCGAAACGATATTGACAATGGCTCCCCCTTCTCTTATTATATAGGGAAATATAAGAAAATAGACAAACTCAGTCTCACCAGATCCCACAGACTGCCTCAAAATATAGAGACTTCACTTGAATCTAGCTCCAAGGAAAGTTTCTTCGCAAAAAGCGTGGAATTGGCTGCTGGCACGCTAGAAGCAAGATTCTTATTTTCCTTCAGACTTTGCAACTGAATCCCTTCTTGGTCCAAGCCACGGTCTGCTTCCCATGTTACTTTACCGTTCCAGCCACTAAAACGAAATCCTTGAAAGGATCGCATTCTAATTTAACAAGTTCATGACAAATATTGTACAGTAGCCTACCTGCCTAGGGCTCCTCAAATGGGAGGCTCCCTTTGAAGGAATTTTCATTTTTCTTCGATAAATTTAATGGATCAGTGAAATGGCCTCTCAATAAACCAGATTTATAATAATATTACAGATTTTTCGATTTTGTTTGGCTTCAATCTCATTCTTAGCGTATTCTCCACTAGAATATAATAAGTTAATCTTAGTCATGATGATTATCAGATGGATCATGCATCAAGTAACTGTGATGCTATTGAAGAAGTAGGCTTTTCGCGTACCAGTTATTGCAAGCTAAGGAGGTAATACCATTTATTTGCTTGGTACAATACAGTATGTATCTATTCAAATTCAGTAAATGCAATCTCATGAAATATTTAAATACATGGAAAGTAATCGAATAAGAAGACAGTAATGTTTTATGCCTAAGAAGCGCGAATGATTTCCATGAAAGTTTCACCACAAATTCTTTTCTCCATTGTAAGCACATGAATTTATTTGAAAATCTTTCCATATGATAGAATTTATTGGGAAGAGAATAGTTGAGAAACAACGAAGGGACAAATTGATTCATATAACAGTATTTCAAGAAGTTCGTCCTTGGAGAATATTGAAGTCATAATTTTCAGTGAGAAAGAATTCAGAAAATGATTACTCAGTAGAAAAAGCGGAAATACATTGAGGAAATGATTACTCAAGCTCGCAAAGCGGACGGACATTGCCATTTCGAGCATTATTTTTCATATCTTGCACATGAACGTATGGATGGAGCAGACTGAAGATGCTCAACCTTTTCGAAATAAATCATCACTTGTCTACCTCCATTAGGAAGACTTCCCAGAGGACTCGTTCCCATATTTCTTCCCAAAGTACAAAGATTGTACAGGAGGCGAGTTCACAGAGTCCCGGAAGGCAACTCGACATTAGTAAATTGTATTCAATATTTCAGAGCGGAAATTTGATTTTTGCTAGCTCCTCTGATGGAGCTTTCCAGTGCATTGAATTCATTATACGCTGTAGTCACGGATATGGAAGATATTTGATTTTCCGAGTTTGTATGATGGAGTATCTTTAATAAACCTTCATAGCTGTGAATCAGAGCATATTTCATGGAGTATATGAACTGTAGATTCAATATTCTACTTCTTACGATGCTCATAAAACATTCAGACTTCTCCCTCATAACAATGTTTTTGAAGCTTATAATCAGGAATCAATTCATTAATGACAGATTACTCAGTCATTCAGTTTATGGGGTCGTTCAGTACACGTTCCAAACAGGTTTAATAAGAGCTGTAAACATTTTAGTGATAGACTGAGGAACTAAGTATTTATACTTCATTTCAGTGTTGGATTGAGAAACTGAGTACCTATTTATGGAATAATGTAATTCGTGATAATAATTATACTGTAAGTTATTATTTTTTAACAAGCATAAGCCTAAACTGAAAGTGTGATTGGAGTTTTGATAGAGAGAGTTAACGTACATTGAAAAATCGAGACAACGAAATAAAATTATGAAACCATTATTGAAGTTGAAGCTTGAAGTTTTTATCATGAATATAAATAAAATTTCATCAATGTGGATAAGGATAACATAGTTGAAAAGCAGATTAGAATATTGTTGAACAAGGTTGAAACTTGAACTGATAGGAGATTTTCAAAAATCATTGATTCGATGTGGAAGTTATATGACAAATCTTCATCACAAAATTGTCAATATTAATGACATTCGGTGTTGTAATCCCTATTTTCATTTTTGTTATTGAACCCAATTTCCAAAACCGATTCATCAAATTTTATTCTCAAGGGAACCGAAACTAATCCACTATCTATTCTCCTATATGTTAGCGAATCGATAGGATTCCCAATACAACGCAGAGTTACCCCGATGTTATTGAACAATTCAACTGCAACCAAAACTCTATTTGTAATACAATTACAAACATTTCCATGGCAATGAGTTTGAAAACAGTATATTTCCCAACAGACAACCTTTGAACTCATTCCAATCAATAATAACAATATTGTCATTGTCTAACATCACTCAGCCGTAATCACTCATACTCAGTCAGTGAGTGTTTCATGATGGCTCAAAATTCTGAGTGGATTGTTTTAATTATTAATTCATTATTTTTCTAGTTAGGGAATCAAGAAAATGATGCTGAAACTGTCTGAAGAAACATTTAAATCACAATTCGGGGAATAAATAGTAAGGGCTTACACTTGGCTGCTCATCAGATTATCATTTATCCGATTGATGATATCGGATTTGATTACTTGAGTGAAATAAACGAGGTCAATTACTTCGACCGCAACCTAAAATAATGCTATTGTAGGTTATGTTGACTCTGTCATTGAAATCCATTTCGATATTATTGTGCATAATTTGTAATAAATCAATCATTATTATTGGACTATAAACTGTAACTAAAATTGGACTATAAATTACAAATCGTCATTATGTTACATCAACTCCTTGCTTAATCGAGTAAGTTGAATAATCACTATTCTGTATTTGGAAAATTTGCAACGAACAATTGTCAATTTGAGATTTTAATTATAAATCACAGTAAAGTAAGGAGATTGTTGGCTTATTTCATCAACTAGAGGGACTGTATGTTTAGTCAGTATACTCGTACATAGACATCTCTGTACCATCAACATAGTCATTATATAGTCTGTCCAAGCAAAGAAGATCCTCTGGTAAGATGAGAAAAAGAAATCCAGCTCGGGAAATATTGGTTCAAAATTAAAAATTCCGTTTTAAAACTTATAGAAAACATTCTGCTCTACAATTTAAAACCAAATTTATAATTTTTGAGCCAATATTTACCGAGCTGGATTCATTCTCCAATCTTGCCAGAGGGTCTTCTTTGCTTGGACAGACTATACCAATACCTTTTCACCATCAACTAGTCGCTTAATTAAGTAAATAATTATCTGTTTTTGGCAAATTTGCCCCAATCGATTGGCAATTTCCGAGTGTAAACAAGTGTCACCGATAGAAAAAGGGACACAATTTACATTATTTAACAGTAACGAGTTGCTGTTGGGTTGTGCGTTATCCACTGTTCGGCAGTTTATAAATTGGGTCAATTAATTCAGGGGGTAACAAACTACACTTTAAAGGGTATGCCCCCCCACCAAACGATTTAATCCAACAGGGTTGTCACAGGGGTGATGTCGCTGCTGCTGATTTCAGTACACCCACCTCTCCCCCTCCACCAGAAATTGATAGCCCGGTGAAGCCAATTGATAGCGAGATTGATTACAGTCATTAGTCAGTCTGGTAGGCCTACTACAATGTTGAGTAATGACAAACCTGATCAACGAAGGATTTAATGAGAAAAAAAGTGGATCACATCTAATCCCTGCAGTGTCATCATGTAAATCCATGGATTAACCGATGATTATTCAATCAAATGAGCTTCAGTGATATTTATCCACTTTCTGCCATGAATTGAGCTGTAATAATAAATATTAGAACATTAAAAAACAAGAGGAAAAACCTAGGAACTTAAAGGCTCTATCAAATAGAGAAAGATGATTTGAAACCATCTACTTTGAAATGAGAATAATTGATAAGAATAACAACTAGGGAAATTAAACTTGGTTGAACTTTAGTAGCTATTTGATTCGAAGCTATGAATTTATTTTTCAATCTCAATCTACAGTGCGTTGAGATGAGAAGATGAGAAAATATATATATGTGTGTCTGGCTCAAAAGCCCATGAAGGGCCTAGGCCTACCAGCTGGTTGCCAGTTTCAAATTCACTCTACTATACAGCCCGTCCAAGCCAAGAAGACACACCGGAAGGCGGGAAAACGGTCCCAGCCCGGCCAATACCGGCCCAAAACCCATGAACTCTCAATCAGAACTCACAGTCCCCGAACCTACACTGGCCGAGCCGAAGCCACCCCCTCCTCCCCGCCAGAATTCCCCCCCCCCCGGCCGGACAGACCATACAGCAAGCAAATAATCATCAACCAGGATAGAGGTAACGTGTGGCTAGCACGTTGATCCTCTCAACCATAAGCCAGTCTCCGCAACCAATTGGCGGCGCAGGATACCTATGAATAACATGCAGTTAATCAGTTGGAGTGTAATGCAACAATTACTATTTCTCCAGAGACGGGAAACGACTGTCTTTACTAACGACAGCCAATCTCCCAAAGGAGGATAGATGAGAAAATAGATATTCAATTTTGTATGCACAATACACAGATTAAAAACTTTAAATAAATTCATAAAATAACAAGTTCCATGAACAAAGCTGAGATTATCAAAATGAATATTGCAATATCGATTGCATATATGACATAAGCAGATATCTTTTACAAAGGTGACATTCTGTACAAATTTATTCAGGCGATAATTATTCATTCAGTGATCATAACAATAAGATCTCTGCTTGTAATGCTTCTTGTGTGTTTGAAGTCAAAAGCAAATAACCTTGTTTGCTTGTTATATTTTTCCCTGTGTCACCGGAAGTCACAAACGAGTGCATAAAAGATGCATCAACTCATTACTTTTCGTGAATAATGAGTTTATATCGATCACAAATGAGTTACGTTTCTCTCATGGATGTATCAACCCTTATCATTATAATAGAATCTAGTTAGTTATAATAACAGGTCTTCAAAAAATGCCGCATGAAACAATTATTGTCTATAATCAGAACTACCTTTTCCTTCAAAGTAGTATTTTCATTGTTTAAATTCAACATTTCTCAGGTATAGAATAGACTTTTTTCCCTTACACAGCGAGAATTACCGTTGTCTATAATCAGAACTACCTTTTCCTTCAAAGTAGTATTTTCATTGATTAAATTCAACTTCTCCCAGATATAGAATAAACTCTCTTCTCTTACACAGCGAGAATAATTAATTTTCGCTGTATCGTGATACATGAGGGATGAAAACCAAAACGCAGCACCATACTTGGAAATCGATCAAAAATGTATCATTCATATTCCATCCGGAAGGGAGAGCTATAACGCGGTAGTTGAAAAGCAAAGGACCCACTGAATATATGACATTCTGTAAGGTGAATCTATCTCACCGCAAGCGGCAAGCTTGGCTTTTGTATTGACATATGTCAAGATGGCAATCTGATTCTCGCGAGAGAAGCTTTGACATTCAAGGCACACACATTTCTGACAGTCAAACAAACACAACATGTGGTGCGATGCTCAAAGCTCATCCAAACAGTGATATATGATTCTACTAACCGTGATTCTTGATCCTGCCAAGTACCTTCTTATTTAGGTGAAAGAGAAAGAGAGCAGTGATCATCTTGGAAATATCTAGGAAACTCTTCTATTACAATGGTGAACCAATTGAGGAGGAACTATTTGAGATTTCTTCTTTTACGGAAGTTCCACTTCTTGTCCAAGACCTGTCTCAACTATAAGTTCTCCACTGTGAGTAAATGTCAGATACATTCATGACGTGAATCACAGTTTTCTCTAATATCATGGTGAACCCATATGTAATAGAGATTCAAAAGTTTGAATAGATACTATATTGAAAGTGATGGATTGACATACAATAGCCGAATGGATTTATTAGAATGGGAGGTAGTATTTTTTCTTGTCGGGAGGATAAGGAGCTCACTTGTTCTGACTTATTTTCAATAATAGAATTATTCTACTCAATAATAGTTTTCCATGAACAGTACCATAACGTAATCTACATTTTATCTCTATAGTTGTTTATGCAACTATCAATAGATAGCTCATCTATTTATAAACTATCTGATAGAAGACTATTATCAATATTGAGTCACAAAAGCCTTATTACATATTCCGCTGAGCAATAATTCATATCTAGTTTCAGAGCGATGGGATTCTGTATCACATGACTTCCTAATTACTATGAAATCCCTCTCAGAATGGTAAAATTAATATACAATAATGCAAAATATGTTGTGAGAAAACATCTTCAACTGCCTTCCCGGATGAGACTTTCCATCGAGAAAATCCCTGAAAAATAAACTCTCGATGGAATTTTACCTAATTACTTCCTGATATCTTAACGCAGTAATCAACTTATTATGACTATAATTCTTCAGTAAGATAGAGGGCGTTCCTGTTTTCTTGAAAAATCACATATTTATAATTATTATACACAGCAATACACCAATCTGATAAGATTCACATTCGGAGTAAGTATTTTTAACGATTAACAACCGCGCATTTCATTACGAGGTATTTCATTGTACATTGGAAAATTATATCATATTCCTAATTCTCGAACTTTATTTGCATTCCATCATTGTTCCATAAGTGACCCAGCTATTAATTTGATGAGAAATGTCGAGCATTGATTCAATATGGTTGGAATATCTCATTCAACCACAGAACATATCACTACAAGGGACTCATCACTATGGAAACCGCAATAATGAATTACAATGCGTAACAATTCCTCCGCCCTTGGAAGCAATCCAATATCCATTACAGCGGTGAGACCAGACAATTTCCACTAATTGAGAGACATCACTGATGAAAATAACAATTATTTCTGGTGGTAATGTAAACGATAACAAGAGGAATTCAGTCAGTTCTGATATGGAGACTTCGTGAGGAAATAACATGCCATTCCAGCGAGGTTAACGGGCCACAGGTATCAAATATAAATGAATGGCTATGATTTCTACTAAGAAAAAGCTTCGCTTCCACCAATGAACTTCAAGCTCATTTTCCATCCTGTGGGAATTCCATCCACATTTCTCTCCTTTCAACTTTGCCTTTTATTCTTTTCTTAAAGCTTAATAGATATTTGTCCTCAATATCAATCATCAACTAGCACCACTTTTTCTCTCCAATATCCTTATGCTAGATAAACTCCCTTCAAGCTCAGAAACAACCTTCAGGCTGAGGCCGCACTGCCGGTGGGTAGAGCCTGGAGGGTGGAGGGTAGTTGGTAAATCTATAGAACATACACACCATCCACAGTAATACATCTTATGAATGGTATGTTTTCTGCCGCCATCTTGAAATTCTTAAATATGGGCAACATAACCTCAAAAAACCGAATGACGTCACATCATTCATACGATGTATTACTGTGGATGGCGTGTATGTTCTATAGATTTACCAACTACCCTCCACCCACCGGCAGTGCGGCCTCAGCCTTATACTTGAGTTTCCACTTTTACGAGCATACACTGCGGAAACGCCATGAAAGCAAGCAAGATACCCAGTCACGCTAAGTATAAATTCCGTCATCTATATACTCTATTTTATGTAACTTCCTACATATACACTAACGATAGAGTATAACATGACAGAGATACATAAAATGGAGACGAGGATACAATGTATTCCGAATCGGAAGTTCCATCAAATTGAGTCCAACTGAAAACACTCCACAGTCATTCAAATATCAACGCTGCTTCTATACGTTTTCTGGATGAGATTTCTTTCATTCATGAGCTCGCGCTGAGCTGAATTTATGTGGAAATACTTTCCGGCTTAGCCGCATTGATAATAACCAACATATACTGAATTCATGTAAGTCAAATGGATACAGACCTGTTGAAGAAAGTCAAGAGCAGCTTTCAAAAAGAGTTTTCCAGCTTTTGACCGCAATCTGGGATAAAATGTTTCACGCAGTCAGTCCTTTTGCTACAGCTGCTGGCAGTCTGGAAAGAGATAAATTTCCTGCTTATGAAAAGATCATACAGAGCTATAAAACATGGAAAAAGGTTGTAATGATAAATATAGGGAGTGGAAGTTGATTGTTGATTCTCAAAAAAGCCTTGAAACGACTCAACTGTTGTGAGTCACAAATTATTGTTAGTAAGTATCATTGTACTTCGTTAATAGTTGGTCGTTTTTCCAGATTCGCTATTGATCTTGTGATTCTGAAATAATGCATTGATTATCGAGTCTATTCTACTCTAAAATGAGGACAGATCAAATATAATGAAAAATTCAGACCAGAATTCTCTGGCATGGACTTAGACTTTGCAATCAATTTTATACTTCGAATTAATGCGAAAACCAATGCAATGTTCGGAGAGGAACAGATACGTTTCAACAAAACGAATAATCACTAGTAAGCTCAGTCAATCCCTGAAAATTAAAATTCAATGAGAACATCCTCGATGAAAGTTGACTGCTTCTCAAATTTTCATTCGCATTGTTGTCAATGGAATGCTGCAGAGTTGATTTATTATGAAATTAATTAACATTTGTACCCAGGAAAGTTTCGGAAAATTAATGCGTAGGAGATGAATGTTGATTCCATATTTTTTCAATGAAATACAGTGGATGATATATTTTTTATTTAATTAGTTATTCAAATCAAAAAAGCTACATTCCCCCAAAATAATTTGATCTTTTCAAGTATTTTAAATGGAAGCTTCAGCGTATCAATGAATGTGAATGTCAAGATAGCTTGAATCACCAGTGTTTAATGAATTGCGTGGGATGATCATACTGGGGCTAATGTGAAACAATATTATTTACATGGAATGTAATCATGTTTCCGATTTTATTGTGAAATTTCCATGGTTGTTCAATTTCTGCTTATGACAGAAAATCATTGCTAGAAACAAAATGAATCCTAATCCAACAGAGAAATAAGGAAATCTAATGCTACTATGAAACGAAATGAGTGGATTCCATAGAAAAACTGGTCAAGTCATCTACTTTATTCATAGAATATAAATTGATTATAATACAATCGATATGAGAATTCATTGAATAGGTCATAGCCAACACATTATAGATCAAAGAATGTTTTTAAAATGATGAAATCGCTTAAAAATGAACAATTGTTGAATGATGTTAAATAATTGTATATTCTGACAAAGCTGAATTATTGATTGTCATCAATACTTGCAATAAAATTGATCAAGTACAAATTCTTTGCAAACAATAATATATTATTTCTTCAAATTCTATCAATGTTCCATGAACAAATCCAGTTGATAATGACTTTACCTTATTCTCGATCACTTGAGACGAAATAGACAAATTTTGCGTGTTATGGTAGGTTTTCTTTTCCGAAACGGTCTGACGGTCGGCTGCAGTCGAACAGCTGTAGCCAATCACAGCTCTTGTCATGTCCTTCAACAACAAGTCCTTCATGAGCTTCAACAACAAGAGCTGTATCCGGCTACAGGTGCTCGACTGTGGCCGACCGTCGGACAGTTTCGCTTGAAAGAAAACCTACCTTAACACGCACACTCACGCAAAAGTTTGTCTATTTTGTCTAAAGTGATCGAGAATAGGATAAAATAAAAAACATAGTTTCTGTGACTTCTGATTTTTTGGATTATTATACTACAATAGACTACACTTCATAATTCATATATAACTACTAGTTATTCATATTATACACTATAAATTTTATAATACACTTCATAATTCAGTAAGGCCATCAAACACTGGACTTATTCTTTATTCTTTATTTTTTCTTTACAATTGCGACTTGGTTTCCAAGTATTTTAATCAAAGGATGAATGAGTGATGATGAATGATGATGATGAAGGTTTAAGATGTAGGTTATATGTCTATCCACAATGTCCACTTTCACTATGCTCACAAATTTCAACTCACAAGAATAAAAAGCATGATTTATAATAATAAACGATAGTTGTTTACGTACAATCGTACTTAAATAGTGTGTGTTTGCCAGTTTCACAAGATTTCCATGAAACACGGTTGAGCTCGCTTATACGGAATAAAGTCGGCTGGTAATTTTGAAAAAGGCTTGTTTTGAAATTCAGTGATCGATTTGAAGAGACACTCTCCAATGTTGACTGGACTATCTGAACCTCAAACCCCTTCCCCGCAAGTGCTGTTGAAGTACTCCAACCAATTAGTTCTCTACGTGCTGTGACTCCTTTTCAGATTCCAAACCCCAGCATTCAACAGAATAGAAGTAGGGCATCGAGCATCGAATGTAGTGGTCCATAAATGTTTGTTAATAATGGCTCTTGACAACAATATTACCAGCGACAAAAGCTGAGTAAACAATGGATCGAAAATCAATTCCAATAGGGAGCCATCCTAATTATGGAGTTATGCGTTGTTGTGATTGGATTGTGTGGCTTTCATCATATTCAAGTATAGGCTGGCGAAATTGTAAACAGAATTATTCAGCTTCATGTCAACAGAACAAAATCGTCATCATCCCCAAAGCATGAGTTAGAATAATGATTTAATAATACAAATTAGCATTAATAAGAATAAGTAACTGTAACAACACTAATGAGCAAATTAAGCAGTATCATTTAGTACATGAGAACACAATGCAAATCAGCTAAGTACCAAGGATAATATTAGGGAATATGATGCTTAATTTTGTTATATTTTTCTCTATAGCAAAAAGAAGCTTGAAGATACTGGAACAGGAGTTAGCAATCAATATGAACAAATAATCTGTCACACTACAAAAAATATAGGCTGTATTTAGACAGCACACTCTACAGATTTCATTACTCTTATTGAAAAACCAATAGCTCAATTTGAAAAACTTTGAACATGAACTGAAATACCTGATACGAACAGAATACCGTACGAACTTACGAACGGGCATCTTGAGTATCTTTTATTAGCTTTTGATTCACTCCTTCACTCGACTAATAATAATCAATTGGAGCAGTGGAAAGTCAATAAATAATTGAAAATAATATTTTATGTTTTTTACAGAGTGCTGATTGTACATCCACATTGGATCACCGTCATCCAATTTTCTCCGATAAGGTAACGTTTGTTTATATTGTTCTCATTTAATTGATACGATCCTATCAACCGAAATTATTGAAATCAGCCGCTCAAGTTCCAATCAGATTTAATATTGCTTCTGTCAGAATTTTCACATTTGATTTTCTAAATATTGAGGATTTCGACAATTCTCGAGCTTCATCTAGCCTACTCTATAAATTACTGAGTAGTCTCAGTCTCATTTTTTTATCGATCAGGAACTTGTACTTAGTCTATAATCAGTAGGTTTTAACTTCACATTCATTCTCAAAATCAAATGAACATGATAGATATCTAACTAGCTATCTACGCTAGTCTGAAACTAGACAAGCACAAATACAGTACAATATCTTTCGAGTTCAAATCTATTCCTACGTGCATTATCAGGGATGCTATTTTTCAGTGTTCAAGAGATTTTAAAGATGCAAGAGGTGCACTGAAAGAGGTAAGGTAGCCTATACGAGTAAGATGCCGTATCTCCTGTGAGAACTGCATGAGCTAGTCGAGAAAACTTTGTAACCCGACATTCCATTTTTCTAAATCCTTGAGGTGCTTTGTTCTGTGGGGCAACTTTCCTGTGAGACACCTCACCTCACATGATTGAGAAAAACGTACGTGACTTTCTCAGTACTTGGGTTTTAATGAGAAATACACCTGTTTCTTAGCAAATGCAATTATCCAGAGAGTCTTACAATTTAGTAATTCATTTGAGCCTTTATTAATCTCTCGACAAAAATATGAAATTCAAACTGTTCAAATCCATTTTTACACATCAATATAATTCTACTCAAATAAACTTCAGTACTTATTACAAGGATATTGGATTTTTCGCCTTCTTATGTAGCATTTTTCATCAAAATCTATAACTTAACGATGGATATATAATTAAATTGCTCATTGTGATCAAATTGATCACAATGATGATTTTTATCAGTATTTCGAGTAAAATTCTTCATAATAGAAGGTAATCATAGTAGCTTAATTATAAATGATAGAGATAGGCCATATTTACTCAAGAGTTGAGGCTAATTGAATGCCAACCCTACTAGCACCATCCAGCAAAAATTATTGTTGCATTCAGCTTCACAAAATTCTGAAATGAATTACAATAAATAGAGTATTCAATACAGCACATTTAACAAAATTGTTGTGTTAAAGTATCATTTTTAGAAGATATGATTGTGTAGTACATGGAGTAGTGGAGTAGTTTGGGGAATTCCGTGAATTCACAATCACCTAATATATTTTCTGGTGACATCCAATTTCCTTCCATAAATAATTTGAGACTCTTACATGAGAAAAGAGTAGAAACATTAGAAAGCACCTCTTGCTTGCTAAAAAGTGTAGTCAGATTTATGAATGGAGCTGAGCAAACACTATTTTTTATCTCAACTGAACATTACTGCATGTTTCCAGGTCAAGCAATACCAAAAAGTGAATAAATGTAGAGTCATGCATATTCATGAGTTGAAACTTGAAAGCTCATGAAAGCCATTGAACCATGCACGCGAATCGATTATTCGTTTTCATTGAGCATTGCGGAAATGCTAGCCGCTGGAATGAGCATTTGACTATACTGGTTTGAGAAAAGTTTGAATATTAGTGATGTTAATGTGAGACGTCATACATTCAAAAATACTAGATTAATATACAATGCTGTATTTACAAAATGACGAGTGTGTTATCATGAATAATGAGTACTGAATACTGAATACATAAAATTCTGAACCTTTCTTCTTTGTATAAACTAATAGTTTGCCCAGAAAAGATAGAGTTCTTCATTCTGAATCAGAGTGAATTACTAATGATTTTGGCAATTGCCATATGCTTCCCATTCCATACTTTGACCCTTTCTTCATATTTCGATCACTGTAATTTTGTAATTTTATTCAATAATAATTGTACTTCCAATTCAATATCATAATATACAAAAACTACAATGAAATCAGTCCACCTAATATTGCAACTTAATCCTAGAAAAGACAACAAAGATATGACATACACATCACGGTATTGTATTTGGTGATATTGTTAATACCGTAAATTATATACCGTAATAGTATATTATTAATACAGTACAAATCTTGAATTGGCCTGATCAAATGAATAATCAAATATCGATATAACTATACCAGTAATAATAATTGAGTGTACAGACAACTCAAGCAAACTAAAGTATGTGATATGTCAGACAAGTTACCTGCGAGCACAATGCATTGAAGCGTACATAACTACGATATGATGAACAGTGTTGGTGGTTACAAATAGAGGATCTGGGTTTAAGGAAATACACTCCAAATCACCCACTCTCTATCAATCTACTCTCTTCATATATATTCTATCTCTCCACCTTCGTTCTCTCTATTTCTACATAAAAAGTTTATTACATTTTCTTCAAGTGTATTTCTTTATAGTAAGAGAGGACCAAGGATCAAGATTACAAACTCCGCACTTAAGGCACTTGATCAATCAATTTTTTTTCAATTTAATTATGTTTATCCATCATTGCAATCTCGGATCTAAGAAGAAATATTCGGTTATACTCGTATATTCGACTATGCTAATCCAGTCTGAACTTGATCCCTCACTCCCTCTCTTTCTCTCTCCTCTCTCAATTATCTCACTCTCTCTCTCTTTCTTTATCTGTCTTCTTTTTCTCAATCAACCTGTCATACTCATTCTCACACGAAGTAAAATTAAGTATGTATACCAAACACTGTACATCCATTCTCATATTGTGTATTGTACCACGTGGAAAAATAAAGATATTTTTCCATCTCTCTCCTCCTCACTATCCCTCACTCTCTCTCTTCCTACCTTTTTCAGTATATTCCACTTAAATCATAACTCCTTATTTCTTCCTTCTTCCTTCTTCCTTCTTCCTTCTTCCTTCTTCCTTCTTCCTTCTTCCTTCTTCCTTCTTCCTTCTTCCTTCTTCCTTCTTCCTTCTTCCTTCTTCCTTCTTCCTCCTTCTTCCTTCCTCTTCATACCTCCTCTAACGTCAATCTCACCTGTTTAAAACTGTGATATACTGTAAAACTAATACAATCATTGCATGTACGAAGAGCAAGAGCGCGTGTTGGCCCCTGGTGAGATGCTGTATCACTGTTAATGTGTGTGTGCATTCGAAAAGGTCCGCTCAGAAACAGCTCACTGGAATTGTATCCAGCTAAAGCAAACAAAGCTGAAATTAATTTCATGATTGCCAAGATCTGATTCGGTTATGCGCACGCTATGGAAGAGGAGTGAGGGGTCTCGCTAATACAATTATTATCAGAGTACCGTGGTGAAGTGGATTGGCCCTCTGGGATAATACATGTCTTGTACATGTTGCTTCTGGAGTGTGTTCAACAGTTTATGTACATTCTCATGATTATATTCCACATCGCAAAATAGACTATGTACGATACGAACGGTATTTGACTTCTGGAATAATTTGCGAAAGACTGCTGACAATTTGCATATTCTTAATGCTCACAATTACATTGGATGAAATAATAAATCAGAGCACACTTTACGATGTTTTTATTTGAACACATATTTGATTGCCTATTTTATCTACTTTACATACGTACATGCATTGGTAGTCCTAAGAAACAAAGTAAACCTTGTTCAAAATTATTATTGAAATTTAGACTTACTTATCTGGGCTGTTTTTTTTCTAATAACGTATATCATGTATATAACCTTATTTGAGCTGCTCTAGGATTGAAACCCACTTGGCCACAGTATAAGCCCGTTCTAGACCTATGGGATTCCCACTTGACCTTTTTGAATAAAAATCTCATGAGGCTCGTTTAAAGAAAGTGGACTGATCAATTGGATTAGATTATTAGAGTGGACTTTATCAATAATTTGAGTTTCCAATAATTATTTCGATTGCTAATGAGAATTAAAAATGTGAACTGGAGATCAGAACCAACAGACCTTTGGAAAAGTGGGACTAGAACTAAATCACCTGGATAGTAAATTCAATCATGGATTAGAACACTGAGTCCAACATTATTTCCAGGCTCCTTTGTGGTCTCCTGACTTCCTGTTTTCAACGATCTGTGGAAACTAATTGTCACTTTGGCCAAACTCCAAGAATACTCTCCACACCTTCCACTTACTAAAAAGCAATTTCTTTTCTTACAAACTACCGGCAACCTGGAGTCATTAAAACCAAGAACTCTTTCCACACTCTTAATGATGTCATCAACTGAAATACTTTCAGAAATGTTTAGAGAATGATATTCCCAGAATGGGGATCATCTTTCTTTAATGAGGCATCTCATTCAATAATCTCTGAGCAATAAATAGAAAATCGGGAGGCATTCAGCAAGCTATATGGATTTGAAAAGATTTGATGTCTGATGTTTTCATATTAATTTTAAATCTAGAGATCTGCCTGTTTTTCAAATCTGAAATTTTTTGCACAAATATTATTGTTCTTTTGTACATTGTGTACTGTGTAGTACAGACATAATCTATGTACTAAGAATAATTATTAGAGTGTGAATAAGAGATCCTAAAGAGGATTCTATTGTATGAAGAGATAATAGTAGTAGATAAGGTCAGAAAAAAGTTGCTCATTAGTCACCAGACTAGATAGCAGCCTATAAATAAAAAAGATTTTGTACATAGTGTCTTTTATTTATCACTATATTAGAAATAATATTCTTCTTGTTCAATTCTATATTATTTCTCTTCTTATTACTGATGAAGAATATACACTTATAATACAAATTATATAAATCAAAAATAAGATGAGATGAAATTCAACTCGATCTTAATAATCTTCCACTCGATGAAAAATACTCAATGATTGCTACACCTAGAAGACATTTATCTCAAGATATTGCAATTAATGGATTGAACTCCATGTTATTTACCTGACTTCAATAAATGGCAGAACCTCTTGTAATGGCAAATAAACGACAAATTAAAAAGGCCGACAAATGAATCTTCCAATACGACACAGCAGAGTGCATCCAATGAGTGCAAGTTACAGTTCGCGGAAGCTGAAAAAACCCCCCATCACATTAAACATTATATAGAAACGGCGTACCTTCCCAGCTTACACAATACACATTCATGCTGGAATGAAGATGGAGAAAGCGGACAGTAGAAGAATTGAAACGTTTAAAATGCACAACTTATAAGATCTCTTACAATAATATAAGGCTTTCAGTGAGATTGAGATGAGTCAAAGTGCAACATCAATCCTAGATCCTTGCTGGGTTGGAGACCTTCGATGGTCGAATCTGAAGAGTACCGGCTTCAACTTCCAAGTTCAATCGATATCAGCAATTCAAAGACGGGGTCCACTCAAGCCAAACAAATAAAGGCAAGAGTCGAGCCAGTCGTTTAGAGAAAGAACGGAGCAGAGTCTGATAATAATCCTAGAGTAGAAAATCGACCTGGCAGCGGATAAGTATCGCTCCTCGGCGGAATAAGATCGACTAATCTCGAAGCAACCGAACAAGATGGGCTGGCTGGCAGTGCAGGAAGTTATGAATTGTTAATGTGAGACCGGAATTCCCCTACAGGGAAGCTTTCCTTCTCCTTCCCCCCGCAGAACCTAGCAAACCACTTCCACCCCTGATATCCAGACTGCTCAATATTAATGAGCCACAACTGTGAAGTCGCGCGCGCTTATACACTTGACCCTATCTTAGCCTGTAGGTCACCGATGTAAATGAAAATTATTATCAATATGTCCAACGTAGGGGTCGTTTGAGAAATCATAAGGGTTGACTGCTATTCTCAGATTTGTTATGCAGGTATCGGTGATATTTAAACGATAGAGAATCTTCAAGGGAAATTTCCATCCTAAGAAACATATTTGGTTAGAATTCCTTCGAATCAATAAAATAATACTGAATGTGTGTGCTTCCTATAATATGCATCCCTAGTTTCTCCCGAAGAATTTTAAGTAAGTCAATCATAATCCATCATCAGTCAATTTAAAACTTTCAAGTAAAATATTGAGTCTTACTCATTTTCTAGTCGGAATTCAGACTGTACTGTTAAAAATATGCTAGAAATATTTCACTTCAAGTATTTTGGAAATAATTATTCGAAGAAATACAGGATGCTTATAAAATAGACAAACGAACTTCTCAGGCACATTCCTTGCATTATCATCATTATAATCATTCCTAGTTTATACGATACCAATTGGCGAGGCAATTGTCATAAGACAACTGATGCGGGTCGCAAACAGCTGATATTGTCAATTGGAGTTTTTATTTGGCAATGCCTAGCTGATGGTTCTAAAATCAAAAAATTCAATAGATACTTTACATCAGCTGTAGATTTTAAAAAATAATTGTCAGAAGACAATCTTCTTGCCAATTGGCATCGTATAAACTGGGCCTTAAAATAGTGCTGGGCTTATACGAAGCCAATTGGCGAGAAAATTGTCTTCTAAAACCTACAGCTGATGTAAAGTATGTATTGTGTCTTTTGATTTCAAAACTATCATCTAGGCTTGATATATATAAATATACCTATAGCTAAATGGAAACAGTCTTCTGACAATTGTCATGTGAATACACCCCAACCTTTTTATAATATAGTCATTATTACATAATGACTATATTATGAGTATGGAGCTGATAGTAAAAGACTGGTAAAATGTTGATACAGGTCAATTTACCAAATATATCAAGTACACGTTGAACAAAAATTACAAAGTTATTAATCTCAAACAGAAAGCCTTATAATGGATAGCATTCATTAAGAAAGAACTACGTTCCACAAGAAACTACGAATCATAAGCCTGAACAATGTGAACATGGAATGGAAATATTGGCAATATTTTTATCCCTTCTAGATTGATGACTTGAACAAATAGCATTGTGTGTAGGTTATCAGATTAGAGATAGAAATAATCGAATTAATAAACACTCATGATGGAAAAATTAATAACCACAGAAAATTCATTGGAAGTATTAGGAAAACTCAAGCTTACTGGACTGATACACAGTAGTTGAGTTCGAGTACCAATTCCGAGTTAATAACGCAGCTTAGATATTACACATATTACTGCAAAAACTGTGTGAGGCTTGTTTAGCTTAGATGGTATATGCATAGTATTGTTCAAAGTAGAGCTCTACCGTAAGAGCAACATGTGTTCAGAATCCAATACGAGTCGTTGCAAATTTAATAAAGACTGGAAGCGTGGTTCTACCTCTGCAAGCTTTATCAAGTAAATGAATGTTTCAGACTTGAGCTGGATTAGTCACAGTTCAGCAATGCCTACTCATTTTTTTTTTTTTTTGTTCCGTTACGGTTGTTTGTGGAGTAGCAAAATGTATTCCACGTTTTATCATGATGCTTCCAACTTCTAATTGAACTTCGAGTACACTTGGAATCTGGAGTAGATTGAAGTTGGGGGTGTCTAAGAATATACAGTGCCTTCATATTCCTTTGTTTCCTGATAGAACTCATCCGAGCGGATAAAGTTTAATCGGTTGGAAAAGGAAATGTTCCTCTAAATCAGTGAGATATTTTTGACATCTTTGTACCAATTTCAAAAATACAAGTACAAAAAATTTAATGATTTCGAATTAGAATGCTGATCAGATAATTTGGTAATTTATTATAAAGAATGAGAAAATATTGAATGAGTAGATTTGAAATTCAACAGAATATGATATAAAATACAGTTTATTCGATAAAATTCTCGATTAGAATTATTAAGAAAACAATAAATGAGTGGATCTGAAAAATTCGAAATATTGAACAGGTTATGATATGAGTTACAGATTATTTGATAAAATTCTCAACAAGAATTCATATGTAATATCACACTGATAAATTGAATCAATGTCAATGTCAATGATCAGTTCCTCTAAAAGTAATAGATATGAGGGTCCTCAATAAATCGACATTATTAAACACAAAATCGGTCGTCCATTTATAGATATAGCTTTCTTTAAATAAATATCCATCTACATTTAGTTTCACAAAAAGCGAAGGAATTTTCCAGGATGTGGGTTATGTTTTTTGATTCAATCACACAGGCACATCTTCATGACATTCCAATCGTTGTGAAATTTGTAAAATGGCAAGTCTTCTCATACACAGTTCATCCTCTGGAATTTTGCAACAGGGATTAATAAAATATTGTGTATTTGACAGAAAAGTAATATTTATTACTTTGGAGCTGGTACTTGAGTAACGTGCGCGCTCAAAAGGAATAAATCTCCTTTAGAACTCCCCTATGAACGAGGTCTATTTTATTCTGATGGAAGGTATTTCCAATCATTATCACACATTCAGATGTGCGATAGTGATATACATATAAAATCCATACTAAGAATAATAATCACTGAGAGAGACAATCAGGATATTCTATCACTCTAGCAATTGATAATTTAATTTGACATGCATACTTTTTACTTTTCGATTTTTAATAGAATTTAAAGGAAGATGTAACTCAAAAAATCTTCAAATAACTAAGAAAGAGAAAACTCCCAGACATTGTATTTTGAAGTAGTAGCTGATAACAAATAAGAAGGCATGAATGCAACAACTTTTTAAGTTCACATTCGATCTCAATTCAGAACGCGACTCGTATATGAAAAGCAGAGATCAATTTGAATAAGAAGCTATTGAATGGGAATTGAATAAACTCAAATCCACTCCTCAAATTAGCTGAGTTCAATTGTAGAATCGCAACGTGAAATAATACAGTAAAATTTTCCTATTAGTTCTGTTAAGGACTGATTTCTTATCATTTCTTATTATTTGGTCCTAGAACATAATTGTATCATTGTATTGGTTCTAATTGTATGGTCCTGGAAGATTATTGTATTATTGTATTGATTCCTAATTGTATTGATCATTCAGAATACAACTTGGCTCAATTATTAATCTTCGAAGACATCATATTAGACAGGATGGATGTACTTGAATAAATCACAGACGATAGTACTTTTTTATACTCGTATATTTTTCAATGAAATGAGAGAAAACCCCACACTCTTACCTTAGAGAAAACCTCACCTTTATTTCCAATGTGTAGCCATGATCATGGCTTTGTCATAGGCTTCTATAATCATCAAGAGTGACCACATTAACTCCTGCAGCAACACAAAAACTATGAAATATACTGGATTCTGCCTTTCTTACATTCATCATTATTATCATAATGACGAAATGAATATGAGAAGTGGAGAAACCAAATAATATTCCTAGAAATATGTCTTGTCAAAAGTATCAATAGCAAGAGATTATCTTCAAGTTTCCACACATGGGCGTATCCAGGCAGGGGCAGGTGGGGCAGCTGCCCCCCCCCCTAGAAGTTGACTGATTTTTTTCTCATTTATAAAATAAATTCACAGCTAAAATAAATAAAATAAAATTGAATAAATATCATAGAATAAGATAATACATTTTTATTATCACTAAATTTAATAAATTCACAACTAAATTGAGAAGATTGTGGAGTCATAGACTCACAGGAGTAAAACTTCCATCTGAGTCTGCAATTGAATTCTGGAGAAGATAATTGATGATTGATAACTCCTAATCTTGACTTTCCAAACATTTATTGGAAGTCAGATTTTCTAATAAGAATACTCTTGCTTTCTGAGTTCACCATCCTTCATAGGGTTAGCCAGTTGAAAGGAAAGATTCAATTAAGTCACCAATTCTTGAAGAAAATAAATTTTTATACTTTTTTTCTCTAGTCTCTAGTTACTCTGTCTGGCGACAAACTTCTAACGTGCCATGGGGGTGTGCGAAAGAAGATAGATTTTTTTAAATTTTTTAACTAAGCTAAATTTATAAAGATTTTGAAATTCTGAGACTCATAGAAGTTATCCTCCAAATCAGAGTATCCAATACACCAATAGAATACTGGAGAAGTTCAATGATAATTCCTTTATTTTGACTCTCTTATTCAGTCTTTGGGAAGTCATATTTCAAATGAGAATACTTTATTGCTTTCTCTTTTCACTTCTCCATCCTTTTTTATATAAATTGTAACTCCAGAGAATTGAAAAAAAAACATTCTCAATCTTCCATATGGAGTTCCATGAGCTAGAATCCATGACATGAATTTTGAGCTGTGATATAATGTACATATTTGGAGAAATAGATGAGTTGAAGGAAATTGAAGGGTAGCTACACATTTGGGAAAAAAAGGCAAATACTCTTTCCAAGTACTAGGCATTGGTCTGCCTATTCTAAGGGTTTTTCCTATCAGCTACTGTTGAGAAATCATTTAGTACCCTACATAGGGTACAGACATGGCCTTTTCAAGAGCTGAATGGTGGAGAAAATATGGACGGGTTGAGCTTTAATGGTTATTCCATCGTGAAATTTTGAATGAAAAAAAGGACCAGGACCAGATAAAAGAGTGTATTAAATAGTCCTCAGCAAAACCATCAAGAATGGTGTTAGCGTTAGTCTATTGTATTTAAACTATTTCTAGTTTAATTTTTATCTTAGTTGATCTATGAATTTTCCACTGTGGATTTTGTATTTAGTTGGGAATTTTTTTGCAAACGTTCTTTTCTACAACAAGTAAGATAAATGAATAAGGTGAATAAATAAGTGAAATAATATTATCCAACTAAAAATATACGACTTTACCAAGCAAATGATTTCAACAAATGTTACTGATTAGATGATAATTAAGAACTTGTTTTTCATTCTCACTTCATAATAAAATGCAGGGCTCAAATTGTGACGTTACGCCACGCCCCGTCCCAGAACTTCTGAATCTGAGTACTCGCTAATCCTGTTAGTAGGCCAAAATCATTTAAATTTTTTTAATAAAAATATGGAAAAATGATGGTAATAATAGTCTACTCAATTGTATGCTTCAAAATAACTCTAAAAATCAATTTTGAAGAGTTGGGAAATTTCATTTTTTGAGGGGGAGAGCCCCGGAACCCCCCTCTCTTAACCGATTACCTTCCCTTTTAAATGCCAGAACCTTAAATTTCACAAATAAGGCACTGATGAAATATAATTATTATTTTTCATCATTTGAACTGAATAATATCATGACTTACAGCCTCCTCCTCCCCCTCCCCATTCACTGAGAGAGAGGGAAAAGAGGCAACCTTTTTTATATTTTGCGGGAACAAAAACTGGCTTGCACCCCCCCCCCCCCCCAGAAAAATCCTGGATACGCCCTTACTTCCACAATTTGATTCATGGTGTTATCAAACAACCAATTACAACCAACTGTTAATTGCAAATATCTGTTCCAAGATTAACCCATGCAATCCTTTCAGCCAAGCAAGTGTATCTTCCTTTCAATAACCCTCACCCCAAATAAGTGGTTCTGCTGCGGAGATTGGGCTAGCAAGGAACTTGCAACCCAATTTAGCCCTAGGCTATTGCATTTGCATCAGCTTAGTCGATTCACCAATCTACTTCGAAGGACATAGCTATTACACACGGGGATAACAGTGAGTTAATGTTCAATTGCGATCTTATTAATGGAGCCAGTCCAAATATAAGCGTACATCAAAATATCACCAGTTCAGAAAAAATTCTTCAATATAACCAGAACAAAAAATCTCGTATTTGTTCGAAAGACTTCCCGAATCACTACCTGGATTTCATCACTTGAATTATTGCAATAACTTGAAATAGTGAATATAAAAATACAGTACAATCCATTCAACTAGGCAAAAAGAACGACAATATTTCTCATCATTTGATTACTTATCTACTCATTATTATAAGAACATATTAATTTCAGCCCAAAATTCTTCCTCTTTTAAATTGCAAAGGAAATCAATTTAAAATTCGTCCTCTAATCTTTCAACCTGGGCTCCTTTCATTCAATTGCATTGCTTGAAATATAGTACAGTGCAATTATTAGACTCGAACCCTCAACATCCAAAGAGAAATGACGATTCTTACGCCAACTTGTTCTATACAACCCTTTATTGTTTGGCAAAAAGTTACACCCCTATGAGCGTCGGGTTTTTGGGGGAGGGGGGTGAAAGGTGCAAAATTTCAGTTTTTTTTTAGAATTGTAGCCGAACCAAGCGTCGGACAAAATTTTCATGCTTTCTTTTTCTAGAGAACAAAAATTTGGAAGAGATTGAGCCCAATCACAACCCTATCATCAACCGTTTCCAAGTTACAATTTTTTGAAAACTCCGAGACAAAACACAGGAATGATTCCGTTACTTTTAAAAGTTTCATGGAAACTTTGAATTGGAAACTCTTGCATATGTATTTCTGCAGTCCCTCTCGGCGAAATTCTTTTCTCTTTCAATTTGAGACCAAAATTCACCCTTGTTATGTTCAGTGGTTCATGTGCTACAGCGATTTTAAAAAACCCTTACATCCCCAAATTCCCCTAAAATTACATTTTATTGTACAAGAAAATATTTAAAAAATTTTCGGATTGGCTCATACTTCTAGATTCTTGTTTCTTGAGACCCTAGACTCTAATGAAAATCGTTTACACGACCAAGACTATCATAGGATTCATGGGGGTTTTGGTCAAAAGCAATCCCTTTATTTTTTATCATTTATATTCCCCCATAACTTTGAATTGATAAGTCGGATTCTATCGTTCAATAGCTCAATATTTTCTACTCATCACGGCGGTATAAATTCATATATTATAATCGAAATTCGGTGAAAACTCCAGAATTCAGATTTAAATGATACTCTTCCTGCACATTGAAAAATTTCCAAAATTTTTCACATTTCAATGCTCCCAATCGGAAAGTTGTGAACGGAAAAATCTGAAACTACCAACAAATGTAGAGAAAATCTTCTCTTTCAAATGGTTACTATGGGAATTGCGAGACCTTTGACATAAGAAGGTACACAACCGGTTTTTATCACACTCCTTTCGATAAATTCTCTCATTTTTTTTAAATTCTATTGAATTTTCTCAATAATAAGCAATTGAACAAGAAATTTTCATCTACCATCTTTCAGAGGGGATAAATCACTTACATTTCTAGACCAAGAGCATAACTCTATCGCCAATAGTTATCGAGTTACAATAGGAAAGAATTATAAGTAATTTTTCAACAAAAGAAACCGCTGATTTTCCAACAATGGTTATCATGAGAATTAATTGAAGAATCATGATGAATCTTATATGATAGTTAAGACCACATTTTTTTTCTTACAATTTGAGACCAAATTCATATTTTTTGAACAATTATTAAATGAGCTACGTATATTTAAAAAAAAATCGTCGTCTTCTTAAGCTCAATGAAGCGTTTCAATGTATCATTCATAGTGTGTGGAGCGCCTCTCAGAGTGAGCTCTGAACTCGACAGTTTGGGTTTGGGAAAATGGATCTAGCTTAATTCTGTAATTGTTCAAAAGCTGTGAATTTGGACTCAAATTGTAGAGAAAATGTACTCTTCGATACTATATATGATTTACAATATTTGAATAAAACTTTAATAAAAAACATTGTTGTAAAATCAGCTATTGCAATTTTTTCTCATTTTTGATAATTTATTCATCTGTAACTTTGTAACTAATGAAGGTAGAGTGGTGTTCTTTTGGTCTGAAAATGGTGAAACCTTTGTCCTCTTATGATGATTATGGAATTATAAGCCAATCCGAAAAATTTTAATATTTTTTATACGATAAATGTAATTTTAGGGGGAAATTTGGGGATGTTAAGGGTTTTTTAAAATCGCTGTAGCACATGAACCACTGAACATAGAAGGGTGAATTTGGTCTCAAATTGAAGAGAAATGAATTTCGCCGAGAGAGATTTTGAAATACGTATGCAAGAGTTTCCTGCAATCTTGTTACAAACTTTTAAAGTAACGGAATAATCCCTGTGGAAAAAATATGGAGTTTTCAAAAAAAATGTAACTTGAAACGGTTGATGATACAGAGTTGTGATTGGTTCTCAATCTCTTTTCCCAAAATTTTGTTCTTTCTAGAAAAAGCATGAAAATTTGTTTCCGACGCTTGGGTTCGGCTACAATTCACAAAAAACTGAAATTTTGCACCTTTCACCCCCTCCCCCCCCAAAAACCCGGACGCTCATAGGGGTGTAACTTTTTACCAAACAATAAAGAAGGTTATATAGAACAAGTTGGCGTAGGAATCGTCTTTTCTCTCTTGGATGTTGAGGTTCGGCCTTTTTTTGAACTTAAATTGCACCGTACTAATAGTAGAGCTAAGAGTTTGATTGAATAAGATTAAGTGATCATTCTATAATTTGATTCATTGATTGAATTTCGTCTTCAAAAATAAATTCATCTTGATTCACGTTCTCGAATTTGATTCACATATTCATCAACCAGAAACTTCAAAACATACATTTCAAGACTCCTCTACCCCTTTAAATATCACGCATCAATTCCTTCTGGGCCCTTGAAAAAGACTTTGAAAGTTCAAAAATTAATAACAGACTGATCATATCAAATAAGACTTAATAAAAATATAGAATAATAAATAATTAGTGCATGGTTCAACCCTTTGAGAGGTCTGTCACTTTTTCAAGTGACGTATGCTAAGAGGAGTTCCAAACATGGGACTAGTAAAGAATCGATTGCATCAATAACTAGAAAAGTGGGTTTCAGAGGCAAATAAGCGTTCGAATAACACACTTTATCCTTCCATGTTTTATTCACCAATTGGGTTCACAGAATCGTTAGAATTGAAGAATACGGGTTCAGGATAACTAGATTTCCTCCTCAGTTTTCAGCAGTTGGGATAGGGCTGAATCGATTCGCGCCTAATCACAGTGTTTTGAAGGTGGCACCACC
The DNA here is from genome assembly GCA_017141385.1 of Sogatella furcifera. Taxonomy (NCBI): domain Eukaryota; kingdom Metazoa; phylum Arthropoda; class Insecta; order Hemiptera; family Delphacidae; genus Sogatella; species Sogatella furcifera. The sequence continues at coordinate 16,723,852 of CM029554.1, forward strand.
TATTTTCAGTCTCCAAGGCTGATAGGAGTTGATAGGGTTGATTTGGGTCAAATGGTTCGGGTTTTGGTACGGGTGTCGCCCTAACAGAGTCTGAGGTGAGATCCGAACGAGCGAGCTTGGCAAACTAATTCGAACCGTTTGCCTCCTTTGTGTCACGTGATATTCAGCACGGTGCACTGAACACCGTTTCATGCTGGACTAGTTTCATCTACCCTCTCGTTCCCAACATTACATAAAATGTATTCCCTCTCACTTCTACATAGTAGGTTCACTCCATCATCGAACATTGGTAATCCTCTCTCACTCACACATCACATACAAGCTATTGCTCTCTTCCATCCAACAGGCGGGCTTGGTTCTCCCCAATTCACAATCAGCTCGACTGCTCTCAAATTTACTTCCAATTCCTTCTCGCGCTGTGGGTCAAGAGCAAGGCATCTACCCATAAGACTATTATTATTTGCAGATAGGTCTCGCTACAAAGTGAATGCAGAATGACCGAGTACTCATGCTTTGTAATCTACGACAACCAGATTAAAAACGGCCATAGTTCATACAGTTCCACAACTTTTTACCATGATTGATTTATTGCAATTATCATTTGTCCTCTTGTTTTTTTCCAGCCAATAGTTGGGAATGTTTGTGAATAGTTGTTCATTACCTGAGGATTATGGGGAAGAGGGGGCTTGCATGCCTCAACATCGACGACAAAACCCTTTAAAAACCCTTCACAAAGTCTAAAACAAAGTAATTTTAACTATCTATCTCATTCTCGAACATATCATTCTCAGAAAGCTATTTTAAAAACCCAATTCTTTGATCAAGAAATTCCAATCATTTGACAAATCAACGTTCTCTACCACAGTTATTCATCTTACCTTCATTTATCAAATCAATTGAAGGGAAGGGAATCAATTCTTGCTTGAATTATTTTTGCTCAATAATTTATAGCATTCATTTTGAATTGAATTTCATTCCTAAAAGAAAATACGTTGCAAAATAAAGATTGAAGACCATAAGAATAGTCTATTGTAATACTATTCCGTCTTGTAGAATCAGCAGAAACCCATAATTTCCATCCAAATCAATTTGTGTTTGTCACAGATAAAACAAACATAATAATAAATCGAATCTCCATTATTATAATTATTCAGCAGTTGGTGTACTGCAATATCTAATAATTCTACCATCTCTAAAACAAACAGTTAATAGTGCTAAAAAAAAGGACAACTGAATTAATGTATGAAATTGTTGAGTATTTCTAAAGGAATGAATGAATGGAGATACAAACGGAGGTTTTCACACTGAGGCTCGTACCCATGGAACAGGCAGTGAAGTGCCTGTATCTTTTACTGTGCAGCACTTTCACCCGTTTCGTCGACACGAGCCGCCAGTGGGTTTCGTCAACTAAATTTCATCAATGGCAATAGAAAATGATAATAAAAAATTAAATTCCATTTCCACATACCCTACGTGTTTAATTTTATTTGAAGATAACTCTCTAATATAATATAATCTTCTCCCATATTGTCAGTGGAATAAGTTGAATACTATGTAATTGACTTTTTAAGTGTCAATTACGAGAGCTGCCTTATCATGTTAACCAGTAAGGCAATCCTATAAAACTGGAAATGTTTGCCAGAGAGAAAAAAATGTTGTGGGTTGAGGAAACCACGGAAATCGAGGGTTGTAAGTTTCCAAGTGAGTAATATTATATCCTCTCTCCGACTATGTTGAGACAAGTATGTTGGCAACAATATTTTCCAACCACATGTACGAGAACAGGCAAAATTCAGACAGCCAGGAGGCATCAAGCGATTTTAATATAATTTTAGGCTGAAGGTGAGTCCCGGATGAACATGCCGAGACGACGTACTTTTCAAGAGTTATGGGCCTGGTGAATCTCATTTTGCCAGCAAGTACCGGAGACGAGGAATTCAATGGGGATTGTGTATCCCGGTCCCAGTTGGGTTATCATGGGGATTGGCTGGCATCCCACTCTTATGAGCATGGTTCAGACACCCAGGCACTCCGGTTTCCTTACAATAGGTAAAAGATGAATAGGCGACAAACAATTTATTTTCACTTTTTGTCAAAAAGACTATCATACTATTGAGAATAATAGTAGATGAAATATGAAAATAAAACCAGTAAAAGAACATTTCATATTCATCCGCTCTAAAACAATTTTGTCAAAAGACTATCATAACAGTAGGGAATAATAGTAGATGAAATATTGAATATGAACAAGTCAAAAAAATCATCGTTTCGCACCAAGAATAGCGAAGGCTACTGAGAAGAGCTATAGGAAAGATTAATATATTATGATGAAACGATAATATTATGTAGAATAGATGAAAATCATTTCATATACACTGTTCAACACAGAAATGATAAAGAAAAACTGTTAAGCAAGTGAGGTAGCACATATTATAGTGAACAAGTCAAAACTTTTGTATTGACCTGTTCGAATCCATGAATATCACTTGATATTGATAGAAAATGTGATAGAAGATATAATAGATAATTGAGAAAGTTACACACTCTTTATATTCACCGTTCCACGACAAAAGAGAAAAAAATAATTATTATTCAAGTAAAATGAGAAGCTGAAATACTTTCATCCGTTTGTAAGAGCATGTTAGATGGAAGAATACTCGTATACCTGACATCAAGATATATAAATGGATGAGCAGTAACAAACAATCTAATAATGGAGAAGACTATGATAGTAAGTGATCCATAAATAACTTATTACCTATAGTAAGGATTAAATAGGATTCGGAATCGTTAATCATAGTTTGCAAGTTTCTGTTGAGTATTATTAATTCGCTTAGATACAAATATATTATTTCATTTGATAATGGAGAAATATTATTGAAAACTTCAATGTTCAGAAGCTGATCTCGTCGAGTGAGAAGAAAAAAGTAAAAAGTATGAAGGGCCTGTCCGGGATTTGAACCCCGGACCCCTGCACCCAAAGCAGGAATCATACCCTAGGACCACGTATCGCCTATTGAAAGTGACTGAATGTGTTATTGAATTTATGATGAAATTCATAACAAGGTCATTATTGAACAGTACGAAATAGAACGTTGAGAAGTGAAAGCGCTATGAACTGAGAACTGAGCGCGTTTACGTTAGCGCTCAGATGCAAATTGTCAACTCAATAAAGACAGTATACTGTATTGGAAGCCGATTGGAGGTTAGAAGTGCTCGATTCTCATAAATATGAGAGATATGAATAAATGAAAATGAAAACTTGAAATTGAATCAATTGAAATTATACGAGCTATTAGACACATGCTTATAATATTGCATTCCAAAAATTGAAAAAAATTTAAAAGTTTTAACCTATGCTTGGTATTCATTTACTAATGAATTTTTCAAATGATGTTTTCACGCAAAAATCTCGACACTAGATTAAATAATAAATATATCCACAATAGGATCAATGCTTTCTCAATCGAATTGAAGTTAATGTTCTACCAAATTTACAGAGGGAAATTTGAATTTAACCGCGCCTTTTTTCGGGGAAAAAGGGACCGGGGTTAAATTAAAAAATTAAAACCTTTTTCATTTTTAAAAAAAAATTTACAAAAAATTTAAAAAATTTTTTAAAAATTTGAGAAAAATTTGGGGAAAAAATTTTTTTGGGTTAATTTTAAAAGTTTTTCCCCCGGGGGGGGGCCCTTAAAATTTTGAAAAAAATTAACCAATTAGAAAAAGGGACCTTTAACATTTATTTAGTTATTTTTTAAAAAGGAAATTTTATAAGGGTTTTTTTAAAATTAAGTTAAAAATTTTTAATAATTTTAAAATAGTAACCTGCCCCTTTAACGACCTTTAAAAAGTTAAATAAAAAGGTTTGGAAAAATAATTTAAAAATTTAAACAAATAATACAGTTATACCCAAATTTAAAAAAAGGAAAACAATTTAAAATTTGGCCAACTTTGTCCTTTTACATTTTAAAACATTAAAATTTTTGAGTTTAAAAAAAATTTAATTATAAATATATAAATTAAAAATAATTGAAATTTCCTAAAAAATTTTTTTTAATTTTTTCATTGAAAATTTTTTGAATTTTCAATTTAACTGTTTTTAATTTTTGAAAAATTGAATATCATTAAATATTATACAACGGGAAAGAAAAAAACCCGATATTAAAAATTAAACGGAATTAATAACGACCAAAAAATAAAATTATTGATCAATTTAAGAATCTTTTAAAGAAACTTAATTCTCAAAATCTCATTGATAAACAATAAATATTTTTTTAAAGGTACTTTTTTTAAAATTTCCAATAATTTTACTTATTCGTACACTTTTATTGATTAATTTCAAATATTTTTCAAAGTCTTTTAAAGCAATAACCGTTTGGAAAACCCCCAATTTGATGCAAATTATATTTTAAACTTCATTTTTTAATTATACATTTTCCAATATTTTAAAATTCTTATTTGGGAAATTCACTTTATATTTTTAAAATTAATTTGAAAAATCCTATTTTTAATAAACCGGTAAAAATTTTTTTTTGCTAATATTTAAATTTTTTCGAAAATTCAAATGGGGGATTTTTCCACCCAAGGCAGTTTTTTATTTTTTTAAATCATATCATTCAATTTAAAAAAATTTTCTTAAAAAAATTTCCCTCCCATAATTCACCAAAAGTAAAGTTGAAAAAAAATTAAAATGTTTTTTAAAAGTTAATTAAATTAAATTGTAAAAATATTTAATAAAATTTCTTTAATTAAATTTCTATTATTTAATTATGTAAAATATTAGACAAAAATTTTTTCTTTTTAAAAAATTGTTTACAAATTATTTTGTTTAAAATTTTTACAAAAAAATAAAATTTGTTAATTTAACTATTAAACCCAGTAAGAAGGTTAAGAAAATGATGAATCCAAAATCAAAAACTTTTTTCGAAAAAAATTTAATCAATTTTAATGAACTGATAAAAAAACCCTAATTTAAGCTCGACTTTTAATTATTTATTTTATTAAGGGTTTCCCAAAAATTTTTTTATTTAGTATTCCCATATTTTTTAAATTTTGGGAAAATTAAAAAAATTGAAAAAAGAAAATTTGAAATAAATTTATAACAAGACCTTGAATTAATTTATGAATTTATAAATAAGGGAAAAAGAAGGAGGTTAAAATGAAAAAATTTTTTGAATTTGTTATGTTTAATTATAATTAAAAAATTAAAGAATTTAAAAAAAAAAACAAATAAAACCCTAATGAAAATTAAAATTTAACATAATTTTGCAAATTCTTGATTAAAGATTTTTTTAAATTTTTTTTAAAAAAATTTAAATTCAATATTTAAAAATAAATTTTTAATTATTTTGTTTCGTTAAACCAAAATTTTTGATAAAGAAAAAATTTTGAAATTTTCCTTTTTCAAATTTGGAGCATTAAAAAAAAGAGTTGAATTAAAAACCCCCAAATTAACGCCAAATAAAAAACAAAAATTTAAAAGGTAGGAAAATTTTAATTACGGTTTTAAAGGAAAAATATATTTTAATTAATTTCTAAAATAAATTAGTAATTCTATAATTTATTTTGATTAATGTTTTAAAAATTAAAATTTGAGTTTAAACAAATTTTAAATTTTTCCCAAAAAAATCCAAATTTAAAAAACAAAAAATTAATTCAATAATTTTCCTTAATATTAAAAAAGAATTTAAAGGGGAATTTCATAAAAATATAGTATTTAAATTTATTAAGAACCCAAATTTAATAATAATTAGTTTTTTCCCTTTAAAAAGGGAAAAATTTATTAGACAGTCATAGAAATTCAAAACACCGAATAAACTTTTTTAAAATTTGTAACTTGGAGGTTAAAGAAATGAATTAAAATTGAAAAGGAAAAATTTATTCTTTTAAAAGAGTTGAAAATCCATGAGCAATCCATACTGCTTTCCATTTATAAAAGCGAAGAATTCAGATAAAAATTTTTTTGAAGTTAAACCCTGAGTATAAATCCGAAAACTAAAATTTCGTGTTTGGGCATCATCTTTTTAAAAATGTACCAACTCTTGAACAAAAAATTTTCCCAATTCTTTTTAGGTTATTGGCCAAATTTTTAAAACTATAAAATAAAAAATTTCCTTAAATTAATTTGGTAACTTTTTAACCTAATTTGTTTCCCTTCCCTCCCAAAAAAAAACCCCTAAAGTTTTAAAATTAAAAATTCAAAAAATTTATATTGATATTAAAGTATAATTTAATTTAAAAAGGCCGTTAATGTAGAATAATTTTTTAATACATTTTTTTTTTTAACAATTGGGATTTTGTAAAGATTATTTTCCAATATTAATAGGGAACCCAATTCCTAAATTTTACAAATTCTATAAAAGTTTATATTTTTTCAAATCAAATTAGAAATTTACCTTTTTGTTCAAAAACCCTTTTTTTTTAAGTTACCAATTTTTGTTTCAATAAATGAAAATTCTTTTGTTTTAATTTCCGTAAATAATAGATTAAATTTTTGTTTTTCAAAAAAATTTTAATTCCAAAATTATTTCTGAAAAGT